>JADRCD010179117.1:0-17572 GCA_019843815.1 Montemys delectorum
AACTACTGAATCCATGTCATGCTAGCGTTACCTGTGTGAACCACATCTCTGAGTTGCCTGTGATATCTCTGGTAGTGGTGTGATGATGCCTTTCACCCAGGCTGGGATTTGACCTGGGTTAATAATGTACAGTGTTTTTACCTGCAGGCACAGCCGGAATTGGTTGTGCAATGACATTTTGCATGAGTGGTTTGGAAGCCAGATCGGCTATATCTGTTGCAGTTTCATCACAACCTCGAGTCACATGGTAAAGTGAGCATGTTCATATAACACTAGTGGGTGGCCTGGGAAAGTCACCATTGAATGAGGCAGTGGTCAGAGGCTGGCATGGAGGTAACTCTGGAACTTCCAAGGGCAAACGAGGTGGAGTGATGGGAAATAGGCAGTAATAGGGCCAAGGTTATAATTAGTTCTTTAGTACAGTTCATCAGAATTCCGAGTCTAAAATTCTCCTGTGGCCCACTTACCTCAGAAGTTTTTAGATCATGTGAACTGGGTTTATCCTGATGTTTTCATACATGTTATGATTTTGAGGATAGTCACAGGAGCATTATGTGCTGGAGGAGTTGCTTTACCTGTTGTCTGAAAACACGGTTCTCTTGGACATTGGGGCAATTGCAAAGATCCTGGAGTTTAACTCCATCCATTATTTCTACCACTGCTCTTTTCACATTTGCCTATTCAAGGGAGTGGCCTCCCCCAGAGAGCTTTTAAGAAAATGGTCACATAAATAGATTGGATTGAATCAAGAAGTACATTTTAGCAAGCTTTAAAGGTATAGTTGTAAGCATTACCTTTACTAAGGAAACTTTATTCTATAGTTAATTTTCTGGGATTTATATGCATTCCAGGAGGCAAATACCTCACCAGAATACTGAGACATGTTGTTTCTTATGGTTAGTTCTTAATATTGCACCCCAGAGACTAGAATAGTGAGTACATATGCTTGCTCTGAGGTGATATCAGGTCTCACTCTTTTTACTGTTGCAGATATAGTATAAATTGGGGGCAAAATTCTCACCTGTTAACCAACTAAGAGCCCTGCATGGTAAATCAAGGGAAGACTGTAGCAAGCGATCCAGATATGCTAGAGGGATTGAGCAAGGGGTGTGTTGGGCCTCAAGTGATAATAGAAAGAAAAGATGAATTTCATTCTGTTAGGCTTTATTTGATTAATGATTCTGGAAATATTTACTGTGAAAACTGTAGATTTAGTAACTTGGATTTCTCACATTAGGCTGTATAGTAAGCAGTCAGTTGCTCTCAGTATTTGATTAGTTTTGAATCTCTGAAATGACTGTTGCCCATTGAAACAAAGTTTTTTCTGACCTAAGCTGAAAGTAGCAACACACTAGCCATGAGGGTGGTAGAAAACATCAGATTTTCATCTAAGTCCTGTTACAATCCTTATCATTAGCTTTTGGCCATGTTCCCTGTGTAACCATTTGCTTTGTTTTTTGATTGTCTTGCTTTTTGTTTTTGTTTTGTTCTGTGGAGTTGCCCTCAGATTAAACCAGAAAGCCTTCTGTTACTCACAAAATAGTCCTGACACTATGACACCAGTGGGTAGGCCTTGCCTAGGTGATTGGGATTGTAGCACATGGGATTTAGATCTGGGTATGGAGTTTGATGACTCTGCTTCTTGCCCCAATCTGCATAACTGTTTTTAACGCTATGAATGCTGCCACCAGGCAGTCCAAGATATTTGTAGACAGTATGAGTGGTTTGATCTGAGTTATTTTTTCTCAAGAAGTTCCACTTGCTCTCTGACTCTGCTATATCGACCCCTTGAAAATTTCCTGTGTCCTTCAAATGTGTACTCACTGGTAACACTGTGTTGAGTTAGTCCAGACTAGAGGGAAAGAGACCCAACTGCCCTTTTTATTGTACTGTTTTCTTTAGCTGTACAGGCATGTTCCTTTTGTTCTCACATTCTTGAGATTTTTATACTCCACAAATGTGTTATCTTACTACAGGACTTACTACATGCATCTGACATGATCATTTTTCTTCTCTCACTGCTTCTACGTGTTTTGTTTCTCACATTCATATAGTTTGTAGGTGTTGAAAGAGTCTTACATTCTGGTGTTCACTCAGCTTTCCTTCCATTTCCATGAAATTTAGAGACAATCTGTGTGACTGTGTACATCCTGACAACTGGTCTATGATTTGTCTTTGCAAATAATTGTTTGAGCTCCCCTGCTTTTGACATTGAGGTAAAGCCAGCTTTGTATGATGAATTTCTAGTGTTCCTCTTCTTTGTGTTTTAGGGAATGTTCTCCTTTTGACAGTATCAGGTTGTTCTAAGAAACGGAGAATTGCATGCTAATCTGTCCAGTTAGTCACTGTTAGAGGAAACATCTTGTTTCCATCTAAGCACTTGCTTGATGTATGTTGTAGTTTTATAATAGAGGAGGTTGATTTATTCACTTTTTCTTACAACTCACATTTCTTCTTCAATTCTGATTTATTCCTTTATGACTTTCCCCAACACTGCATAATGTAATGCTGTGTTGGCATACATTGTAATGTATAATTACCATTCATTGCAGTATGTCCTTTTTATGTCTAGTTTTTATACATAAACAGTTACTATATTCGTTTAGAGTAGGTAAACAATACTTTGTCAGAACTTTATTCTCTGCAGAGAACTTTATTCTCTGTCGTATTGAATGATTATATTACCTTTGCATCTATTTCATTAATTTCTACATGTCCTTGGGGCTGGAGAGATGGCTCAGTTGGTTAATAGCACTCACTGCTCTTCCAGAGGTTTTACGTTCAATTCCCAGCAACCACATGGTGGCTCACAACCATGTATAATGGGATCTGATACCGTCTTCTGGTGTGTGTCTGAAGACAGCTACAATCTGCTCATATAAATAAAATAAATATTTAAAAAATCATATTTCTACATCACCTTACTAATATCTTTGTACATACTACTTCAGATTGACTGCTTTTCACCTTTTTCAGCCCTGGGGCAAATAGTTGTGGACAAGTATCCATCCCAAGCAGTGTCTTTTGTTGCCAAATGTTTCAGGGTGTCTTTGTTACCTCACTTTTGTGTGATTGTCTTTCCTGACCTGGCACTCCATCTGGTACTGTAAGAAAAGTCAAAGGTCCTTGGTGCTCCATGAAGTTTGTCTCACTGTTCTTTGATTTGGGTCTCTATAACAGGTAATTAGGCACAATTAAGAGCAAGTTATATAGCTCCGTAGTTAGGGGCATTTGTTCTTCCTGTTTTCAGGTTCTATTCCCTATACCTGCCTTGGGACATTATATTTATCCACATATCAGGGTCTAGCCTTATTTGATCTCCTGTAGGCTATGTGTGCGTTACATGCACAGACCTACATTTCTGAGTTCTGCATGGCCTTGGAAGGGATGGTGTGACATGGTTTCCTGTCCCTAGAGCAGAGCTAGTAGGGCATGATCCTCCACAAGTGCTGACAATTGCTGTAAGCTTCGAGCTTGTTTGTATATTTTGTTTCATGTTCCTCCTCTGGGAAATGTTCTTTCTGCCAAAGTTATGGGGGATGTTCTCCCTACCAAATTTAATGACTCCATGATAATTAGAAACATCATGAGTCCTGGAGGTGAGAATATGTTTAATGTTCCTCTGCAAAATTGTAAAGGATGTGACCTTCAGGACAGCTCTTAAAGTTGTGGGAAAAAAACTCTGAAAATACAAGTTCAAGAAAATATGAACAGGATTTCTCAGTGTAAGGATTAAATATGAACTGTATTTGGGCTTCATGAACTCAAAAGAACAGAAGGAGCTGAAGGAATGAGTCATTAAAAGGAAGAAGTAGTTTTAAAAAACAAACAAATGTGTCGTGCTTCAAATATCAAAGGAGCAGGGAGTGAGGGAATGATGATTTCGGGGTGGAATCCCACCCAGTTCAGCTCATTGTTTGTACATATAAAGGCAGGCAGATTTCTGAATTAAAGGTGAGCCTAAGACAGCAAGTTTAAATCCAGGCTTGGAGGTAGACTCCTTTAAATTCCCAAAGAAGTAGCTCATGCAAATAAAAGACTGGACTTTGGTCTGCAAGAGAGATATCTACAGAAAACTGTTTTGAGAGCTAACATAACGCATTTATGATTTTTTTTTTCCTGGTGGGATTTCTGACTTTGATCAGAAAACCCACGAGCTATCCAGAGAGCTTTTAGGAGTTTTTCTAGCAGAGAGTTATCTCAAGAACAGAGAGCTGTTTCTGGCAGAGAGCTGTCTAGAGGGCCATCTCAAACAGAAAACAGAACTGTCAGTGTGTACCCATTACTGACTTTGTTTTCTTCCACTTTTTCACACTCACCACTTCCTTAGGAATCTCTCTCCAAATGAGGCTGGTCCTTAGTACTATATGGCCATAAAGATACCCCTGCAAATAAGATTAAAATTAATAAACCTTATTTTAAAAAAATGAAACTGTAAACAATCTAGAGTTATTGAAAAGCAGTCAGGATAACAGTACAGGAATGAATATAGAGTTATAACTAATGTTGGGCTAAATATGGATCCTGGATATGTGACAGGATAGCTAACACTTGTGTCAACATTGGGAGTGTTAGGAATGAATCTGTATATGATAAATAAAAGTGTTTGTGTGCATTGGAACTCAGAATGGAGACTATCCCATGTCCATTGTAATGTCACAAAAGATTCACCATATTGGTGATGTGGTTAGGTACACAGTAGTAACTTTTATGAAAAACAACACTAATTCTGTAATGATTTATAGTATAGGAAAATGCCATTATCAGCACCTGCATTAATACAAAAAGTTGAATTAATGGTTCCATGATAATGTGCCCTAAGTCAAACCCAACAAACTCTTTTATGCTATTCAAATGTGAAGTGCATTGTAACCCAACACATTGAGTGACGTTCTCACTCTCGCACTCATTCCATTGTGTGTTGGACCTAGCCAGCCTTGTTGTTCAGAACAGAAGAGAAGGGTGTAGGTATTTTTCTCAAGAGTATGTGAAACCTCCCCACTGTGCCACATCAGGCCCCTGGGAAAGACCCTCTCTTGATTTTTCTGTCCATCTCCTGCTACTCATGTTTTCATCCCATCTGTCCTTCTTGTATTTCATGTAAACTTGGAGGCAGATTTTGGATGGGTAGCCAGGCTGTCATGCATTGGTAATTCCAACTGCCATGGTATATGATAGTGGATTTCTACAACTCACTACCCTTCCTTCAGCTCTTATGACCTTCCCCCTCAACCCACTTGAGTCTTACTTCTCAGCAGTCTCTGAAATGAGTTTCCTATTACAAACTTTGTTTGTCTGATTTGGACTTTCAGGAGCACCAGGCTATGTTGTAAGTAAAAGAATTTCAAGGAAATTCCACTATTCTGGCATGTAGCAGTACATCAGTCATAGATTGCTGTCCTGGGCCTGTAATTTTTCCAGTCATTGACTTTTAGTTGGCATCTAGCCCAGCTATGTATTTCCTTTATAGGCTGATCTTAGTTCAAACCAGAAAGGCTTCTGTTATTTACAAAATTCTTGTCACTATTCCGCTGGTAGGCATACCTGGCTGGACAGAATGGTGTTATAGCACTAGGAGTCAGCATCTGAGGAGTGCCACAGAGGATTCTTTTTGCCCAGAAACCTATAGAGCCTATCTTAGTCAGGGTTTTTATTTCTGCACAAACATCATGACCACAAAGCAAGTTGGGGAGGAAAGGGTTTATTTGGCTTACTTCTACATGGCTGTTTATCACAAGGAAGTCAGGACCTAAACTCAAGCAGGTCAGGAAGCAGGAGCTGATGCAGAGGCCATGGAGGGATGTTCCTTACTGGCTTGTTTTTCTCCTGGCTTGTTCAGCCTGCTCTCTTATAGAACCCAAGACTTCTAGCCCAGGGATGGCACTACCCCTTTGATCACTAATTGAGAAAATGCCCCACAGCTGGATGTCATGGAGGCACTTCCCCAACTGAAACTCCCTTCTCTGTGATAACTGCAGCCTATGTCAAGTTGACACACAAAACTAGCCAGTACAGAGCCCTTTTAGCAATATCAGCATCTCCAATACACTTTAAAAAAAATGAATGTTCTGCTGACTTTTAAGCATCTTCCCTGGGTGTATATAAAACCAAGTGATATTTCCTTGTAGATTTATATAGCTTATTAAGAGTATTTTCAGATTTGAGCTTTCTTGTTGAACATTTGTAGTTTTTGAATTGAAGAATTATGTTTCCCAAATTATGGAATTTGTGAAAAGCTGTCTTCCTCGTTCTCTTTTTAGCACATTGAAAATGTTATATGTCTTACTTGCTCTGCGTAAGCACTGTTGCACTTCGATGAGTTAGTGTTGAGGCATAGCATATCCTTGTCATGCTTCTGTTATAATAGGGTAATGACAGCTGTCTTCAAATTTTATAAGGACATATTATGTTGTTGGCTACTACCTTGATTATGGTAACTTATGTTCCTTCTGTTCTCACATTCTTTCTTCAGTGCTTTCAAATTGAGTCAATGTGCTATTTTGCCCCATGTCTTTCATGGATTTTCTTCTTTGAAAATGATTTTTCTTTTTAGCTTGTCTGCTTTTTGTATCAAGGTAGAGCCAGCTTTGTGTGCGATATTCTCGGTGCAGCATTATTATAGGTTTTTCTGAACAAATTGGAGAATTCATTGCTGAGTCTTTCCAGTCCTCAGACATTGTTTGGTGAAACTCTATGTCAGCACTTGCTCATTGCCTGGCATAGTTTTCTGACATAAAACATTGATATTCAGTTGTTTCTAGAAAATCATCCTTTTTCTCTTCAATTTCCTTTACTTTTGTATGACTCCACAGCATATCATCCATCTGCTATTTCTTATTGTCACACTAAACTACTTGGACAGTGACATAGGAAGAGACCTTTCAAGTATCCATTAAATGTCTGAACAACTATAAGATATGAAAGAAATAGAAGGTCAACTTAACACATAAAAATAGCTGCATATATACTATATATCATGGTCATGACAATTTTGTATGGTAATAAAGTTTCAGTAATCAGAATGAGTCCTTATTTTTGAGACTTATGCAAAAACTTATGTACAATGTATGGAACTACACATATGTTTACTGCCTCCCAAGTGCTGGGATTAAAGGCATGTGCCACCACCACCCAGCTTTTTTTTTTTAATGCCTGCATGTTGATGTAAATGTATAGGTATATATAACAGGAGTCCCATATTACACATTTTTAACTTTCATATAGAACTACAAGAGTTATCATCACTGATGAAATCCATTAACAGCCAGGAACTGAAGGATCTCACTGGAGTCATATTTATTGCTGACTAGAAAACTAAGAACTATCTGGAACAATAACAAGACACAGTTTTATGCATGTCCAGGAAGATGTTTTCAACAGAGATGGGATTTTTGCCAGATCTGACATAATGAGTGAATCATCTCAAGGGCATACCCTGAAAAGATTCACTTTATCTCTGCACTTAGCAGCCATCAGAGAGTTTCTCCCATGCCTTCTTCTTGATAATTCTACATTAACCTTGCCTGAAATACTTGTTCTTAGCCTGTGGCTCATGACCCCCTGGGAGTCAATTGACCCTTTCACAGAGGTCACACCTAAGACATACACATATTACATATTAGTATTACATATATATTACATACAGTTACATAGTACATACTAATACAACACATATTACTGATGATTTCAGAAACTGATACACCACTCCCATATCAATCTGCAGGTAGGTCTCCTTAATGTAGATAATTTAAGAGTTCCTGGTACTGTATTTAAAAGGTGGAGAACCACTGCTTTAGAACAGTTAGCACATGGACATTCCACTTAAAGACATATAATTATAATAGTTTACCTAGAAAAGTATTTGTGTTGGTTTCTAGTGATCAATATTCTCACAAAGTAGTGTGCATATGATTTAGAAAAGAGGTCCACATTGAAAGAAGAGTAAATCAGAAACATAGATTTTACATCAGGAACAATGTAAGCATAACAGGAGGAGGAAGGGGAAGAGGAGGAGGGGGAGGAAGAGGAGGGGGAGGAGGGGGAGGAGGGGGAGGAGGGGGAAGAGGAGGGAGGAAATAGCTGTAACTCAACCTGATAGTGATTTATCATTTTGAGCAAAACATGATATTTGGCAGATAGAATCTGTGTCTCTACATCAAGGTAACAGGACACACATAGAAAATAGATGTACTGTATCTGCCAGGCAGAATGAAAGGAAACATGACCAAAGGGTGAGATATTGTGTTCTAGTGCGATAGCTAATGAAACATCATTTAATGCTAGGCATCCATCTTAGGGCCCTACTAGCCATTTGCCTCTGACTCTAGTTCTTGAATATAAGTTCCCAGTAATAACCTTGAATAGTAGTTTTCTTCCAGCAGATATACATATACTCTGTATTTGTGCCTGGTACCTGCTGGGGTTTGAAAAAAGTCCGAGATTGTAGCCATTTTGCTTTCCATATTAAATATATCATACCATGCTCTCCTGTCTGTAGGAATGTTGACAAGATTTCTGGTATCATTTTGGCTTTTGTGTGCTTATATATTTTACCATTGTCCATAACACAGTTGTATTAATTTTAGCTTTTAATTTAGGAAACCTTGATTTGAAATGTCAATACGACTTCCAGTTTACATTCCTCAGATAGAAACGTGGAGAAGAGCAATAAGAAGAATGAATGCTGCCCTGGAAAATGCTGCCCAGGTCAGTGTCTTGTCCATATTTTTTTGAAAATTCCTTTCATTATTTTAAACCATTTGAAACTTTACTTTTCCTTCTCTAGTGTTGTTATCTGTAGTGTTTATTTTCTCTCATTTATCTTTGTTCTTCCCCAGTGATCACAATTATATCTCTAGCATTTTTTCACTTATAATGGGACTAGTACAGACTGGTCCAATTATATTTATACTTGGTTTTATACTGTGAGGACATAAATTTCCAAGGATTGATGACCTGCAGTTCTGAAAGGCAATGTATTGTAATTGGTGCTCAATGAACATATTGATGGCTAATTTCTACATTGGATGGACTTGTGTCATTTAATATTTCTGCGGACAGAAAGTCTCTTGTGCCACATAAATTGCATTTCAGGAATAATCAGGTTTCCATAAACAGCCTTCTGAATGTACATCTGCAAATACATGGACACTGTCATTACTGAGAGCAATGTAGGAAGAGTAAAATGCATTGAATTGTAGAATTAGAAGACTATTCACTGTCTTGAAACCTGATAGTAAATATTTCAGCTCCTGGAGACATAAATTATGAAAGGAATATGTGGCTTTCTCTTCCCATCACATCGATGTGTTTGGGAGGAGATGCACATTGTAGTCTTCTGGTATCTTCTCAGCATTTTATGTCACATAGTCATCTTGGGCTTGTCGACACCTGAAATCTCTTTGTATCCAGAGAGGTATGGCTTAGTGCTTGGTGCGGTCAGTTCTCAATATACAGATGATTATTTTCTTCTTTTTTTAAAAATTTTTTAGAAGTAATATAAACACTATTGTGTATACCTTTGTATTGCAGCACTTGCCATATATTAGTAAGAATTTTCTGGAAAATATTATCTTAGTACTATACATAAACCATCATATTTTTAGCATACATGAATGTCCCTCTTAATTTGTTCTTCTTGAGCAAATAGAATGTTCCATCCACCCTATGCTTTTCTCTCCCCCAGTCTATATATTACATATGGGAAAACTCTGAACGGCTGCGGCAGTGTTTCTTTACAGTAATATTTTATTCAAATACCTAAGTGTTTATCTTCATGTTTTTACATACACTGAATGATACCTTATGTGGCTGAAATCCCAAGTTCAGCATCCAGCCCTTAGGACTGAAGTTATACATGGTAGTGAGCTGTAATGTGTGTAGAAACAAAAGATAAAGTTAAAATTATAAGATTAAAATTTTCAGTTTCGTCAATCTCATGAGAATTAATGTTTTTAAAAATTTATGAAGAATTAGTATAATTCTCAATTTAAAAACTCGATTTGATCAGAAAATGATTCTACTTTTATTGAATGCGTTGTCACATATGCCATTTATTTATACATACATAAACCATAAACCATACATAACCTAATTATTATGTACTAAAAAACTATATGTAATTTATGACCCTGTTATTTATCTGTATTTCATATATCAATCTTGAGAAAACTTTAAATAATGCTATGGTCTCTAATACTTGCTTTTTTATTTACTGTTATAAATATAGTCTCATAAAATAACTTCACAAAGTACTTGATTCTGTGTGTCCTTTGGTTGTTGACTGTGTTCACTGATGTTACATTCCCTTTATGTTTAAAGAAAAAAAAAATGTGATTCTTAATTCATCCAATAATTCTGCATTTCATATTGTACGTCTTTGTTCTAGAAAGGGTACAGTATTGGATCTGGGTCTCAGGATGTCAACTGAGAATTGTAAAATATAGTCATGTGAGCCCCTGTTACCGATAAGATTGGTACAGTGTCCATACTTGAACAAGTCTGAGAACTGTCGAATTTAAAAGCACAGTTTTACTCATTGTAACTTGACCATCTGTGATGTGACACTGGGATTCTGTTTTGTAGGAACCTATACTTCATAAAGCTATACTCCTGGCCCAGAATCTGGGCCAGAAATGTGTATTTTATATTCCCTAAAAATTTGCTGATTACAATTTTGTCATCCTGTTTCAGAGAAATAGAAACTACAATAAAGACTGAGTATTTTGCATCTTTTATTAAAATTTATTTTCAATTTTCTTTCATGTTTGTTGATACTATTGGCTGAATGTATGCATATGTTCTGTAGATTTATTCAGCCTATAGAGCTCATAAGAGTGCATTGGAGTTCAAAGAACTGGGATTAAAAATCTGATGTGTAGTTCCATATGTGCACTGGAAAACAACTTTGGATTATAGAACCCAAACTGCAGACACATTTTCAAATAAAGTGATAGTGATAAAACCTTCATCTACTGCTAAGTTCTTGAAAAGCATTAGAAAGATAATGAAGGGGAGAGACCTTATGAATGTAAGCAGTGTAGTATATCATTCTATACATTGCCTATGAAGGAGCAGCAGTATTTATCATAAAACACATTTCTACAGCACTTCTAAAAGATGCTGTTTGTCCTTAAGTATTTATCATGACTCAACTTTATCACAAATTACCTCTAATTCTTTAGGATGTTTTTACCTAGGGAACCATTTTCATCCAGCAGTACATAGAAAACTGATGTTTTTCCATTACAGGGTTTGTTAACGTTCAAGGATGTGGCTGTGGACTTCTCACAGGAAGAATGGGAATGTCTTGACTGTGCTCAGAGGTCATTGTATATGGATGTGATGTTGGAGAATTACAACAATTTATTGTTTGTGGGTGAGAAAACGCTTCTTGTAGAATTCCTGATATATATTTTTTAATTTACCTATCGTGTGTTTATATTATCTCTCAGAAAGGTCTAAATAGTCCCAGAATAAGGGAAATTCTGGTTACCTACATAACTTTTCCTTGTTTTTCTTTTACATTTCTCTACGTTCTTTTGAAGAAGAACCAGTGTTACATTCTTGGTAGTCTCTTCAAACTTATTTTCTACTTTTAATTAAAACTTCCAAGTTCCAAAAAAATTGAATATTCAGAGCAAGAAAATATATTGCCACACACATAATAATTAGAATGCTTTAATTTTACTATTACATTAAAGTATTCACTTATTTATGAATTTTAAATATGGAGGTTACTATTGAGTTGTTTACATGTGGTCTCTATGTTTAGTACTGACATAGCAGGGTCTTTGTATTGTGAGTTCCACGACAATGTGGATTACATAATGAATTTGAAACTGTCCAAAACTACACAGTGTCACTGTCATAAAGCATAAACAAGAAAATAGAGAAACAATTGTTGATATGATATTTTAGTGGGCTCCTTTCTCAAAGTTCTTTACTGCTCAAGCCATTCCTTCTACCTTCTAGAAAATACACTGTTTAAATGAAGGTTTTGAGGCTATTATCATTTCCTGTCATTTGTTATAGATGAGATTTGAGGATGTTCTAAGCATCCATGTAATAATTGTGAAAAATACCACTTTTAAAGCTCTATCCTTGAGAACACTAAATTACATTAGAAAATATCAGAAAACATGGAATATTATCTTACTTATCCACTAATCCCTACCATCTCTAATTGCATTTTTTTCAGAGAATCATTGCATGCATCCTAAATATGAGAATGTCTTGGATGAACACACACAGCATTTTGTCCATAAGCATGTGAATATCCAAGAGAAGAAGCCTTGGAAATGTCATGAACATGGCAAAATCATTCATGAATACACTCAGAGTATACTTTTTCAAGCTAATTTCAGGGATACATGTGTTGAATCATCAAACATAAACGGACATGAAACTGGAAACACCAGAGAACCTTGCAAATATAAAAACTATATAAACTGTTTAAATTTGTGTTCTATCATTGGTCTAAATCAAGGAATCCACATAGGAAAGAAAGAACACAATGGTATAGTGCTTAATAAGATTTTTGACTCTAAAAAAGTACTCAGGCTGAAACAAACCAATAGTGGAAAGAAACCTTACAAATGTAGAGAATGTTCCAGACGCTTCACCAAGAAATGCAAGCTTAGACAACATCAGACAATTCATAGAGGAGAGAAAACTTACAGATGTAGTCAGTGTGACAAATGCTTTTTTCACAAATACAGTCTTAGTATTCATCAGAGAATTCATACTGGAGAGAAACCTTACAAATGTAGTGAATGTGACAAATGCTTTTCGCATAAATGCAGTCATAGTTCTCATCAGAAAATTCATACAGGAGAAAAACCTTACAAATGTATTGAATGTGACAAATGCTTTAATCACAAAGGTGATCTTAGAATTCATCAGAGAATTCATACAGGAGAGAAGCCTTACAAATGTAGTGAATGTGACAAATGCTTTACCCAAAAATATAGTCTTACTATTCATCAGAGAATTCATACAGGGGAAAAACCATATAAATGTAGCAAATGTGACAAATGTTTCACTCACAAAGGTGAACTTAGAAGTCATCAAAGAATTCATACAGGAGAGAAACCATACAAATGTATTGAATGTGATAAATCTTTTACCCAGAAATGCCATCTTATAATTCATCAGAGAATTCATACAGGGGAGAAACCTTATAAATGTAGTGAATGTGACAAATGCTTTACCCAGAAATGTAGTCTTACTATTCATCAGAGAATCCATACAGGGGAAAAACCATATAAATGTAGCAAATGTAACAAATGCTTCATTCACAAAGGTGATCTTAGAAGTCATCAGAGAATTCATACAGGAGAGAAACCTTATAACTGTACTGAATGTAACAAATGCTTTACCCACAAACGCAGTCTTAGAAGTCATCAAAGAATTCATACAGGAGAGAAGCCTTACAAATGTACTGAATGTGGCAAATGCTTTACTCACAAACGCAGTCTTAGTATTCATCAAATAATTCATACAGGAGAGAAGCCTTACAAATGTAGTGAATGTGATAAATGCTTTAATCACAAAGGTCATCTTAGAAATCATCAGAGAATTCATACAGGAGAAAAACCGTATAAATGTAGTGAATGTGACAAATGCTTTGTTCACAAATATAGTCTTAGTATTCATTGGAGAATTCATACAGGAGAGAAACCTTACAAATGTAGTCAATGTGACAAATGCTTTGTTCACAAATACAGTCTTAGGATTCATCAGATAAGTCATACAGGAGAGAAGCCTTACAAATGTAGTGAATGCGAGAAATGCTTTAATCACAAAGGTGATCTTAGAAATCATCAGATAATTCATACAGGAGAGAAACCTTATAAATGAAGTGAATGTGACATGATTTGTTCACAAATACAGTCTTAGTATTCATCAGAGAATTCATACAGGAGAGAAACCTTAGAAATGTAATGAATGTGATGAATTGTTTACACAAAAATTTAGTCTTAGTACTCATCAGAGAATGCACACATTAGAGAATATTTACAAATGAAGCAAATGAGACAAACCCTTCACCAAGAAAAATCATCTTAGAACTTATCAAAGAATACATACAGGAGAGTGACCTTTCAAATGTAAATGTTTAAATCCTTTAGTGTTAGCTCATCTCTGACAGTACATCAGAGAATACATACAGGGAGAGAAACATAAGGAAAGATCTTTACCTGAAAATTAGGTCTACAAAATTATCTAGAAATTTATAGCAGGGTAGATGGGCAGGGGGCAGGGAGCGTTTACACCAGAAAACGTGTGGCATGTATTTTACCAAAGTGGAATTCTTTGCAAAACTTGAAGCTCCACACTAGAGTTTATTAGAAATATTAGGAGCTTGTGAAAGCAGTTAAGTAATGTTGAAATCTTAGAAACTATGAAGCATTTTTGCTGGAGAATACCTGAAAATGTTACAATTTTTTGGAGGAAAATTTTCAAATTGTTCACTATCAAATATTGCATAATGAAGAAGCCAGAAGAATGTGTAACACTTCTTGGAGACTGAAATAATCCATTGCAGAGGAAATCTGATTATGGCTGAGGATACACCTCTCAGAATAGACAGTGATACCACCAGCATTCTCTATGTTTAACTCAAATGAAGAAACTAAGACAAATCATACTTCTTAAAAGAGGATTTGACCAACTGAGCCACCAAAATGGAATGCTCTTAGTGCTCCTATTCCTACAGATACACAGATTGTCCTGAGTGTCAAGTATTCATAATCTGTATCATATGCTGGTTTCAAGTTTCAGGATAACAACTGTCTTTGAGTCCCTTGAGCTCTGGTCACCACCTCCTTTCCCATAGTCCTATATGTAACTGCAATAAATTCCATTGTTGAAAAATTTGGACTCGGTTGTATTCAGTTTCAACTTGGTACGGGTAGATAAATATGTGTGTGGCATCTCTATAGAAAATGTCTCTCATACAACACTCTGAACCCATTATTATTTTCTCATATACTTGTAACATAAAATTAATACTACACCAATATTTTTCAACCTGTCGATACTAACTGCTTTGGGGGTATTATGAGGTCTAACAGGTTACATAAGACCGTAGGAAAACACGTATCACTGACGCTCTTAGGGGTCAAACATCATTCCTTGTCTCTCGGTAAATAAATCCACTGCATTAGTATGCTTTGAATTTCATGACAGTGCTGTAGCATTAGGAATGTTAGAACCAGTGTATTAGAATGCATTTGTGTTAACTAAAATAAGGGAGACTACTCACTGCTCCTGCCTTAGCAGTACTAGGTTAAGTTAAACGGCTTCTTCACAGATAGAATATAGAAGCTTTAACAAACTGAGGGATAAGGCTGCTTTCTACCTAGAATTCCAAGAAGAGTGAAAGAAAGTTCTATCAAGAACAAGTGAAAATATGGCTTCAATGTTGTCAGTGACAGACAAAATCTACTGGACTGCGTCACTATGTGGCTCTTAACTCATACCACATGATTCAACTCAACTTCAATTACCCTAAAAACAATGCGACCCATGGGCAAATATTACAGACCATTGTGGTAGCCTGTCCTCCTGTACCTTAACACTCCACTTTATATACCAAAAAGGTTACATTAGATTTAAGGTTTTTGTTACATAATTTACAGTAGGGTAATATATACATCGGAGAACATTTCATCCTGAAACTGAAAAGTATGAAAGATATAAAAATAAGTTTTTTATGACCCCTAGCAGACTGAGCAGAACTAAGAATGCAGGTCAGCCGGTTCAGAGCTCTGGTTCCAGGAACTTGGCTTAACTCAGAGCCTCAGGGCTCTGGTTCCTGAGACCAGCCCCTCCTGGCTGAACTACAATGAGGGCGGAACTAAGAGTGAAGATCAACTGGTTCACGAGGCTCTCCACCCTGCCGAAGGGTAGATGAAGATTACATTCCTACAATGAATATGTTCCCCTCCCTAACTGACTGAAAACCTTGGGTTGGAATTCCCCTTCACTCCCCCTAGTTTGTGGTTTTTCCCTTTAAATACCCCTTGTTCCTTGTGCTTGGCGTCGAACCCCTCTGGCCTGCTAGGCTACATGTTCGACCCCAGATCTGGCTTCCCCTGAATAAACCTCATGTGGTTGCATCAAGATCAGTTTCTCATGAGTTACTGGGTGGTCACGTCATCCCGAGACTTGAGTAAGGGTCTCCCCAGCTCTGGGAGGTCTTTCAAAACAAGATTCAATACCTGACTTACATTTGAAATTAAGAAATCCTTGGAAAGTTGGGTTTCAATTAATTTTTTTATTTGAAACCCAGATACACTCGGAAACTGAATTTATGCAACTTTCTGTTTGCTTCAGAACGGGGGCAGTGACACTGTGAGTATCCCCAGGTATTATGTCTAACCCTTTAGTGACTGAAGCTGTAACACACAAATATATTCTTATAAACAGTATACATGTTGAATAACATGTTAAAATATATTCAAGAAAGGTGATATTTTAAAAAAAGTCCGCCCTCCAGTCTTATCTGGCCTTTTTTCCATATGCAGATTTGACTCCTTGAAACTTCAAACAGAAACCTGACAATTACTACCCCTTCATTTTTTTAATTTGATATTTTCTTTATTTGTATGTCCTGGTTTCCTGGTATCCTTTCCTGTTTTCCCCTCATGAGGGAAAAAACCTGTTCCCTCACTCTTCCCCCAGCTCACCAACCCACCCTCTCATGCGTCCTAGCCCTGGCATACCTACACTGGGGCATAGAACCTTCACAGGACCAAGGTCCTCTCCTCCTTTGATGACCAACTAGGCCATCTTCTGCTACATATGCAGCTGGGGCATGAGTCCCACTATGTGTACCCTTTGGTTGGTGGTTTAGTCCCTGAGAGATCTGAGCTTACTAGTTAGTTCATATGGGTTGTTCATCCGAAGGGGCTACAAACCCTTCAGCACCTTGGGTCCTTTCTGTAGCTCCTTCAGTAGGGACCCTATACTCAGTCCAATAGATGGCTGTGAGCCTCTACTTCTGTATTAGTCAGGCACTGGCAAAGCCTCACAGGAGACAGCTATATCAGGCCCCTGTCAGTCAGCATGTGCTGGCATTCACAATAGTGTCTGGGTTTGGTGATTGAATATGGGAAGGATTCCCTGGTGGAGCAGTCTCTGGATTGTCCTTCCCTCAGTCTGTGTTCCATAGTTTGTCTCTGCAACTCCTTCCATAGGCATTTTGTTCCTTCTTTTTAATAGCTGAGTAGTACTTTATTGTGTAGATATACCACTGCCCATGCTGACCTTGCATGACAGCAGTATTTGAGGTAGAAACTTCAAGGAAAGTCAGTCTCCTTCCCCCGCATTGTTGCCTGGCATCCCTAACTCAGAGGCAGCCCAGATATGTCCTTGCCAACTCACGTGCTAGGTGTTCACCAAGATATGATTTATTAATGGCTAGACAAAATCAGACATTTCTCTCTGACCTTTTACCAATGTTCCAACATCTTAGCCAAACCCTGGCTTGGAATGTTACCCACCCAGACTAATTGCCTCTGGCATTGTTACAGAAATAAGGAAGGGAATACAGCATTGAAGCTTACAG
>JADRCD010179119.1:0-15491 GCA_019843815.1 Montemys delectorum
CAAGCTCTCCACAGAATATGCTTTATTTCTAGACATACCTATCTACAATCACAGAGTGACTGCCACATGAACACAGAAGTTCTCACTATATTGGTCATTCTTGCATATCACACCGTGTCTTCTTGCATATCCCACGATGTCCTCTTGCATTTCCTATGAAGGTTTGAGATTTATCAAAAGCAAACAGAGACCTCTGATGCTTTTCCTCCCCATGCTGGTTCTGTTCTTGATCAAAGACTCATGTCTTTGATGAAATCTTGCCTTCAGACTCCATGGCCTTGAGTCTGTTTCTTGCTTTTCCTTTTGAGGGCATGGAACATTGAACCCAGAGTGGTGCCTCTGCAAGGTAAGTGCTCTACCATAGAGCTGTTTCCCATCCTGCTTTTTGCCATTGCCTTTCTTTCTTTCAAGCTTTCTTAGGATAACTCTGATACCTTTCTCTTTTGTAACTCCATTCCACTTTCTCCTCTTGCATACCCTGCTTTAAGTTTCCATGAAATAACTTCCATTTTTTCCTTTCAATAAGTAAATTTTGATGTTTACATGATATGAAATGCATTCCTCCATTTCCTTCCTTCCATGGAGTTCATATGTGACTTATAACATATGTGTGTGAACACATCTCTTTTTTCGGAAACTTCAAAATATGATATTCTTAGTCCAGTCTTTTATCTTTCCTCTCTTATTTCCAGAATGAGAGAGTAGAGTCTTTGGGTATCCCCTCAGAACCTTGGATTGTTTCAGTTTCCCTGGAAGGAGAATCTGAATCAATGCTAAAAGGTAGGTGCCAGTGACTTTCAGGTATTTATTACAACCTTGTACAACAAAGGTTCATATTGTCTTAGTTGTTTCATTATAACAAAACATCTGAAGTTGGCAATTTTATAAAGAAAAAGGAGGGGTTTTTTTGTTTGTTTGTTTTAGAGTTTCAAGAGCTTTTTGGTTTTTCCTGACAGAATGCCACAACTACCACAGGGTGTTACATGCAAAGGAGAGGGAATATGCATGTCTTTGTGTTTATGTGTGTATGTGTGTGTTCATGTGCATGTTCAGTGTATGTGTGTGTATGTGTGTGTATATGTGTGTTCATATATGGTGTGTGTATGTGTGTGTGGTATGTATTAATGTGTGCCCTTTAAAAAAATCTATCAGTATTCAATCATGGAGGCTCTACCTGATGACCTTACAAATTCAAATTACATTTTCTTCCTCATATAATTTCCTATGTGAATACTCCTACTTTTTAGAAAACTTGACAGAATGTGCACAGGAATCCCAAGGCTTCCTCTCATAAGTACATATTCTAGGAATATTAGATTTCAACACATGAATACATAGGTGGCATCCGCCAGTCTTATCCAAACAATTGGGACCCCATTAAGAATTCATAGCAATTGTGGACATGTTCAAAACGTTCCAGAGTTCTTTTTATTCTGTCTACTTTCTTGATGTGCATTAAAAGGAAGACTAAGCTAGCAATAAGTACTTACAGCCTTACTTTTTGGCTAAGTCTCAAGCCCTAGTTCTTCTGTACTCTGCTCAATGATCTTCTGACACACACTTTTAGGTAGAGGGTCATAGATTTACCCAGGAATTCATTTGTCTGGCACTTGTGTCTTCTGTTATGGAAACAGAACTATGTACTCTCAGTAATGAGAAGAATAATTGGATTAATTGTGCAAATATGTGACCCAGAGTAAACCTTTACAGATAGGTTTTGCTTATGTTATTTTCATGCCCTCCCTCTACTGTCTTCTTCAATCCTGGCAGCAAATGCAGCACCATCTCATTTCCTTGGGGCTTGTGAAAATAAAAAGGCATATATCAGTAATTTAATTTGAAGAGTTTTGAGTGCTGGTGAAAAGGGAATTGAGATTATGTATTCTGCAGCAAATATCCTTAATTTACATTTGTTCATGAACCAAGGAGAAATAAACATGTGTGACATGATTTTACGTAAAAAGTAGTTATTATACTTTAAATTCAGATCATCTGACATGTGAAACAAACACTTTTTTGAAATTTAACCAACTCACTGAGATGTAAAGTTGCCTACAGTTGTGTCCCAGTGTTCTGTGACACACTGGGACCTCGGAGTCCCTAAGTATTAGCTTGGATGTCAATATTTATCTTTGCTTGGAGGCTTACAAGATGTATATTCTGCTATTTAAGAATAGTTCTATCATTGCAATCTTATATTTAAAATCTAAAGTGTGTTCTATAGACATTATTTTAAATAGAATAAGTCATATGTACAGACAAGGAAAAAGAAATCTATTAATTAAGAGAAACAAGGAGAGAAGGTGAATCAGGGATTGGGGGGGGCGTTGGGTGTAGCCTTCAGTAGATTCTAGAATTTGAGGAAGGGAGCATCTTCTTGGAGATACACATACATTGGAAGATCTTTAAGCAGACCAGTATGCCGAGGACTGATACCTATGTTGGATAACATTTCTGGAGTATAGTTGGTGAGACATAACAATAGACACTACATCAGCTGGATAGTAGGGGAGATGTAAGAATGTTGACTCATATTGGCTTTTAAAAGTAGAATCAAGTGATACATATCAAATAAAAGAAACAGAGAATGAAGGATGCCTTTGAGGTCTGACCCTAATACTGTGGACAGGAGTTTAGTGTTACTTCCTGAGATGTGGAAGATAAGAGTGGAAACACAAAAAGTAAGTGCCTGAATGCTGGACCAAATTAAGAGAGAGAATGATGAAGTAAGGGGAAAGAGAGACTTTTGTATGAGTGGTTTGCTTTTTATTGCAAAGGAGAAAGAGATTTTTGGGTCACAATTGTTATTCTTTTTGTGACAAAGAGTCAATGATGAATGCAAACTGACAGCTCTGTGTTCTGCTCCAGATAGCTCTCTGCTCAAGATAGCTTTCTGCTCACAGTAGCTCTGTCTCAAGATAGCTCTCTCTTGCAGAACAAAGCCCAGTCTTTTATTTTTGCATAACCTACTTCTTTTGAGATTACACATCAAATCAATCATTTACTCCAGGTTTCCTTTTGATGATCCCACAAATCATTATTTTATGATTTAGCCCATTGACTCCAAAGACAGAGAGTCATAAGGTCAAAGCTGCTGAGTTTTTCTGCTTGCTAGAGCTGGAACATGGCCCATTGTTCTATTATATTATCATCAGCTTTCTGTTTTCCAACTCCTTCACTGCCTAAGCTTGGCTGTCCTGGAACTTGCTATGTAGACAAACCTTGAACTCAGAGGCTCTGTCTCTGGAATGCTGGGCTTAAAGGTGTGTATCAACACACCTGGACCTAAGCTTTTCATGGCTGTTTTTTTCTCAAAATCTGAATCAAAAGCCTGTGTCTTCCAGCCTCAATATCTGGATCACAAGTGTTCACTCCATCTCTGGATTGTCATTCATTCCAGATTAAAATTCAAACTATTCCTGTTCTACAGCAAACACAAACAATAAGCTTAGCTGGGTAGGATCTTGCCCTGAGATCCCCACTCTCTAAATCTCTTTATCTCCTTCCTTAATATCTTTCTGGCAAAGCTGGCTCATTCATGCAGCTGCCTCTGTTCTTTCAGGTCTGTAAAGCCCCTCATACAATTCATATTGCATCGTTATATTTTGAATAGTTGAGAAATCCTGTAATGAATGCTTCTAACACTAATTTTTGTATTCTTGAGCTCATGTTATCAGAGTTCTTTCCCACAGCCTTAAGGGCTGTCCGTAGGCACCATTTTTCTGAAGGAATACCAGACACATTCTCACTTCCCGGAATCAAGCTGTTTCTGATTATAATGGAGTCATTAACCTTGGCAGGGAAAACCTTCCCCAAAGGAAGGACTTAAGGAAAACACATACATTATTACAAACAAGCCTTATGTCTACAGAAAATGTCAGCACTCCAGAGGACCCATACCCTGCCTCTACTCCAATGTTGAGAACCATGTCACTCCATCCCTTCTTTGGCCATGCTGGACTTAGCAGACTGAAATCTATGTTAGATAGCCTCTCTGGAGTATAGTGGGTAAGATACAACAATAAACACTGGATGAGCGTGACAGTAGGGGAAATATAAAGAGTGTTGACTCACATTGCCTTTTAGAAGTAGAATCAAGAGACTCATTTCAAATAAAAGAAATAGAAAGTGAAGGATGCCTTTGAGGTATGACTCTAATACATTGATAAAAGTTTGGTGTCACTTACTGAGATGGAGAACATCAGAGTGTAAACACAAAAAAGTAAGTGCCTGAATGGTGGACCAAATTAAGCGGGAAGATGAGGAGACAGGAGGAAAGAGAGACTTTCGTATGGGTGGTTTAAATTTTAAAGCAAAAGAGAAAGAAATTGATGGGTCATAATTGTTATTTTTTTTATTTTTGTAACAAAGGGCTTCCAACCTCCTATACCCCAGTTCAACCCACTCTAATATTAGTCTGTATTATTTCAGCTAGTTGTCAGTTTTGTGTTGTTGCTGTGAAAAAGGTCTTAAGAGTATACTCAAAACTCATAAATTCTCTGGTTTCAGTGGGGATATAACTTAGAGTTAAACTTGAGCATGCAAGTAGTACTGTGTCATAGGATTCAGTCCAAGCATTGGAAGATAAAAAGTAGAATAAAAGACGTCCAGTCCTGTATGGTTATAGTGCAATGATTCAGTTCTAAAGCTGCTACTGACTTGATGAGAAACTCACTCACTTCATCTCAATTTGATACATCAAATCAAGAACATCAATCAAGAACATACTAGGTCAGTGTAATAGTCTAAAATTAGCTCCTATACTTGATTAGGACAGAAAATTTTAACACTCTAAAAAGGCAATTGCCTTCATTTTTGTTTCAGTGAGAATATTTATAAAATGCTGCCCAAAGTATACTCAGTGAATTTGATAAAACAAAGAAAAACAGAAAAAAAGGAGCTGAATGAGCAGAGTGCTGGGGAAAGTTGAAGGAAGGAAGGTATATTTGAAAAAATATATATATTGTATGAGATTTTCAAGTAATTAATCTATTTTAACATATCTCCTAAATTAAACTTATTGAAGTCCTTTTAATATAGATGCATTAGTAACTCTTTTGTTGTAACAAAATATCTGATAGATGCAGCATACCAGAAATGGACTTATTTTGGTTCATGATTTATAGTTCATCATGGTGGGGAGCTATGGTAATAGGATGTGAGAAGCTGGTTACAGCACACAGACATTCAGGAGGCAGAGAGTAATGGGTACTGGGGCTTTACTTGCTTTCTTCCATTTATTCTGGGATCCCAATCCAGACATGGTACTAGTAACATTCAGGATGGCTCTTCCTGCCTCAGTTAAGCTTCTCTGGAAATATTCTTACCGAAACAGCCAGAGCTGTGTCTGATTCCAAATCCTGTCAAGTTGATAATCAAGCCTAACTATTATAATAATGTTTCATAGTTTAATGGTTCATATGAAAGTATTCATAAAATAATATTTTCTGAAAGTCTATACCTATAACCAATAACTTCTATCCCAGATAGATAGACCTTCTCAAAAAAGCCTAAGAGATCCAAGCTAATGAATTTATATCTGTTGAATTTGTATCCCTGAATCACATTTTATCAAGACCCAATACTTAACCAAGTCTCCAAACTAAGAATATGTAATGTAATTTTTGCATCAGATTTTCCAAACATTGTCTTATTTGTTGCTAAAAAAATAATAAGAGTTTCCATTGCTGTGAAGACACAAAGCATACCATGACCATGACAAGTCTTACAAAAGAGTTCATTGAGGCTGGCTTACAGTTTCAGAGCTTCAGTCCATTATCATCATGTCGGGAAGCATGACAGAGTGCAAACAGTCATAGTGTTAGAGGAGCCAAGCCTTCTATATCTTGTTCTGAAGGGACCAGAAGGATACTGGATTTTTTTTCACACTAGGCATAGCTTGCACATTTAAGACCTCAAAGACCCACCTTACACTGACAAACTTCCACTAACAAGGCCACATCTTTTCCAATAAAGCCACACCTCCTAACATTGCAATTCCCTATGGTCAGGCATTAAACACATGAATCTGTGAAAGCTATACCTATTTAAACCACCACACTGATATTTATTTGTCTTGCTTGATCTTATTCAAACTTCTGTGAATTCGTGAATGCAATTACAAGATTATATCTTGAAAAAGATTTTACAATATTCCTCTCACAGTGTACTTTCAGGAATTACCTTTTTATGCCCTCCTTGTCCATGATGATCCCCTAGCTTTAGTGGAGTTGTGGGGGTTTAATATAGATGTTTCCATTAGGGATGAGCACTTATATCACTTTGTACTTTGCCCAGAATGAGTCTTCATTCAGTCCTCTTGACTATAAAAGTGAAGTTTCTCTGACCGAAGATGAGAACAGTCCAAACTATAAAGTATAATTATAAACATTTAGAAGGCTTTTTGATAACAAGAACATTGAGCAAAATAATAAAAGTTTTCTCTCATAGTGCATGTGACCTCCACAACCAGGGACTTTTGACCAGGTTTGGGGCAGGCATAAATTATTTCGTGTGCAATAGGCTTCAAAACCAATCAGGAAGTGGTTGGTTGTCCTCATCACAGTAGAGCCATTATTGCATCTGTGACTACATCTTGCCGGGTAGGTGAGTATTGTAGTAAGGGCTAAGACCATGTATGTCTATTTCTGCACAGCAGATGTCTCCAAAACAACACAGTCTATTGCTATTGCTCTTAGATACTGGTTATAACTAAAGGACAAGGCTATATGAATAAAAACATTATATAGATTGGTTAGAATACGTAGAGAAATCAATCTTAAATCAACGAAAAACCTTCTTTCTTGATGGCTAATTTTTATTAGTGTCAGAAGACTATAGGTTGTACATTGTCATAACTGGTCATATAACCTATTCTCAACACAATTTGAAAATAGATCTTTTAACAAATTAACATTTCAAGTTTTTCATCTACTTCATGGGCTAGTCTAGGGTGTTTTTGTTGACTGTATTATCTGAACCTTTTTTCTACCAACATAGAAATGTCTTCTCTACCAAGACATATGTCAACCTCTTTATATTTGCCCATTACTCTGATGAGGACATTTCTTGCCCTATCCTATCTATATGTCTACAATGCACCACATGCTTCTCATAAATATGTAAAATGCTTAAATGCATGCAAGAAGTTTCTTGTGCTCAATACCCATAGAAAATACCCATCATTCTTGTGGATATTGAGGGTTTTGTTGTTTTTTCTTTTTTGCTGTTCCTCTTTCTATAAAGCAAAGTATAATTGTTAGAATTCAGTGAAGTCTCACTTACATGGGTTTCATGGGTCTTGTTTGTTTGTTTGTTTGTTTGTTTGTGTTTTTATGATTTAATGTCAGAGTCCAAGGTATTTTAACATCCCGATCTCATTTCATTTATACCTCTTGTGTTCTGGGTACACACCATCAACTCCATAGAGCAGAACTAAAACTCTTGAGGAAGCAATCAACATTGTATGATTACACCTTCCATAGCTTAAAAGCCTTAGTGTTTAATGCTTATTTTCTTATTGGAGCCATGCATTTTCTCACTATCTCCTTTGGAACAGGAGTTACAGACACATAGGAGATGACATGTGAATGTTCAGTCAGAACCTGGAGCCTATGAAAAAACTGCCAGTGCTCCTAACTGCAGTATAACTCTTGAATCCTAACAGAATGTTTTTTTTTTTTTTTTTTTTGGTTTTTTTGTCGTTGTTGTTGTTGTTTTTTTGTCAAAACACTTAAAGTCTCTGTATTACCATAAGTACCTTCACTGTTGTATTTTGATGGGTCCAAGAAACTGCATGCATTTTGTGATAATCTCTTTGTAGAATTCTAATGAGAAATGATATCCAGTTGTTTTTTTTATGTTCAATATTATCTACAAAAGATAACTCATAACACATGACTAGCAGAACTTACCTACCTCTATGTTCTCCAGGACATTCTCATTTCAGGCTTTTCCTATTTCATGCTATGTTCATTCTTTGGTATCTTATGAATGCTTCATACCTTTCTCATACTGTGCAACTTATCAGCCATATCCCATTCATACTTTCTATCTTGCCTATACTCAGCACCTGGCTTATACTCAGTGCCTTCTCTAGGACGACACCCTTTAGACTTCATGCTTCACACATTTTTATAAATTTTCAAATCATCGTTTGTTTATGTTCCTTCACTTATGCTAAGGATGACCCCACTAAAATAAAATAAAATAAAATAAAATAAAATAAAATAAAATAAAAGAAGCTTAAAATAATATCATGGTCATAAAATGTGAATGAAGAAAGGAAGACTCTAATTTGGTCAACTAAGTACTAAGCCATGCCTAATCCAACTATCCTACTTGGATCGATATTACCACTATTGACAGTTTCAGTAATAGAAAAGTAGATGAAAATACTCACATTTGTGTGTGTGTGTGTGTGTGTGTGTGTGTGTGTGTGAGATTAAGTAGGATACAAATCATATATTTTATGTTTTTATGATACATCTCTCTTATACACATGCACTGACATATAATACAACACACCTTTATTTCATATTATTGAACTGTTTCTCTTTAACTTCATAAAGAATGGTAACTAAACCATTTGGAATGGATTAACAAACTTACTCCAGGTAATTACCAGAGGTGGGGAAAATAGCAACTGCAAAAATATTCTCTCTGTATAGTCTAAGCCTTTTATTCTGCATTTAATGGTCTTTGTTTTCTATTCTTAGGCCCTACTCAATGAAAAAGATGTCATCACCACAAAGTGATGCCTTCATAGACAAAGGCAATTTCAGGGGGTCTCCCTGGATCCCCTGAAACTCAATGATAGGTTATAATTGCAGAAAATATTTTCCAGCATTGTCGATATAGCAGCTTGCTAGCATGTATACCAAGTAGCTAGTTTGTTATTGAAGATGTTTTGGGGTACCAGGGGATTTTAGAGACCATATACTCTGCATACCCAGGTATGATTCCTTGGTGGCTATATAACCCAATCTCAATGCTGGTTTCAGCCTGCCTCCATACTCCATCCCACATTCTCTCAGCCAGTATCTTGTCTATAGCAGCTTGACTGGGGAGGCTGTCAACTACATTTGTATATTTTATAATAGCCATTCCAAAGATATGATGGACCCTGGAGTAATGTACTGTACTTGGCAGCAAGTGCTTCAGCTTTTGGGCACATATGCTTCAAATCTGAAAATATCATAGATATATATGGGAATCTTTGTGGAGATCTGTAAGGCAAGCTGGTATTTAACGCAAAAGCAAACCCATTTGGAGCTAAAGCACTTTCCATTAGGCAGTTTGGCGGCTGTTCTATGAGGCAAACTCACAGTGCTCGACGGACACATTTCGATTAAATGCTGCTTTGCATTCTTCCAAAGATGGGAACAATAAGGACGTTTGTCAAAGGAAAAACTGCAGCAAACGATTTCATGTTGAACATCTGTACTCTGCAGTTCATTGTTTGCAAGAGTTTATTGACCATAATTTTGATGCATATAGGTTTTAAAGAGTATAAACTACATTTATCTTAGGCGCCTATCATTTACTTGAGTCTTGGCTTATTTATTTCCATTTTTTTCTGGGCATTTTATTTATTTTAGGACTCCATAGAGATGGAAGAAAATATGGCTTATGTAAAGAAACTTTTAGTTAGCTCTGCAAAATTGATGAGGAAAGGCATTGTTTTCACAGGAAGGACTAAGCAATTGAATTGAAAAATGTTAACACTAAAAGTCCTAAATCTTTATGATTCTTTTCTGCCTTAGACATCACAAACAAATTAGTAAACTTTAAGATCACTCGTTTAACTCTTTGTCCTCCATGGTGACATACATGTTCAGAGTGAAGCGTAACAGCTGTTAATTCACAAAGTAATTTAAGTGTAGTGGAGTCAAAGGCATTTTATTGATGTAGGGATGGGAGCTTGAGTTAAGTTGCTCCCTTTAACTTTTATAAATGGGTCATTCATTAGAAAATGTAAGCTTTGTATCTTTTCTTTTAAATATTTCCTTTTAATTCCTTTAATTCAGAGTGCCCAAGCACTTTATTTTACTAAAGCCCTGTGCTCTGCCAGTAATGATTTGATGATAGACGGTTGGCATCCCTATGAACTAGCTTGACCGTACTACTACCTTAATCCAGTTTCCCTAAATAGAGATATTGTCCTCCTAGACCAATTACAGGATTTATGTCTTGATATACATTCTTTCGAAGGTGTTACTCTTTGAACCCAGGATGTTTTATATGCTAAAAGAGCACTCCACTACTAATCTACAAACCCAACTCCCTCCATAGACATGAATCAAAACAGTAGCCAAATACATAGTTGTGGTTAGGAATATAAGCTTATAATAAGATATATCTGAGGCTGCAATCTTAGCATAAATTTTATAATTTAACTCTAGAATATAACATAGTTTATAGTACTGTTATATAGGTTGAACACAAAGATATCTATCCAGAACAAAGTTTAGCCTATTATGCGTTCAATAAATGCTGTTTTATATTTTGTTTTGAATTATTTGATTCCAGTGTTTGTTTATGATGGAATAGATAGACTCAATGATATTTATTAATTCTTTTGAGATATTAGATTCCTTTTCTCTAGAAAAGACTTAAAAGACATTGTTCTAGTTGAGGTAATTAACACCTACCATTGGTTTTCTGTTTGTTTACAGGGTGTACCCAGGTAGAAACACGGGATGGCTATGTGACCTTCTCCAGATTGGCTGTCTTGATCTCTGGGTCAAACTGGCACTTGGTTTTTACTGTTACATCCCCTCCAGGTAATTTCAGCACCATATTCTTATATATCTGTATTTTCTCAAAAAGTAACCCCTTTTCTTTGTGACTCAATAACTCCTTTGAATAAGAAGCCATGATAGTTTATAGAAGTTGACTTGGCTGTACTATAGAGTATAAAATTAAAGAGCTCCTGTGGAAATTCAGGTCCAGAATTTATTTAATGAATGAGACTCTAAATACACATTTTCCTGTAGGTGTTACCATTTATTTTATAACCCCTCCTCTTCTTTCTCTTGTTCCTTCTCTTCCTTTCTCTCTTTCTTTTACATATGTGACTTACATTTATTAAAAATCCATGAGACTGTTGAGTTGTTAAAAGATTTGAACACAAATCTTCACATCCCAATTCCCTCATGCTTTTTATGTGGAAAAATTGAAACAAGACCTGTTAGCATTCCAGTACCTGAAAGCATTGGCAAGAGGCATGGGTAAACTATGAAACAATTCAGTTTTCCTTCATAAGCCATTTGAAAATGTCTGTTTTCTGATCCATCTACTGTGTCTCAGATAAAAATATATAATAAATACTTGTCTAAAAGTAGTTTAAATTGTTTCTGAGGGAGTCAGGACAACAGCAATGGTATTCTAGAAAATCTTTAAGCTAAAGTGTCATATAGAGGTGTTCTAAAAGTCACTTGTCAAGGAATATAGTAAAAGAAAGCCACAGTATTTGAGTTACATGTCCACAGATTATCACTTATATCGCTTCTTGACAAAAATAATTTGTAAATTATTAGTCTTCTCCAAATTAACAAATCAGGATGCTAAAATTATAAATATTAACCTGAGTTTGGTAGACACAAAATCTGCGGAGACTGATACAGGGAGATTGCTGAAGTCCAGGAGCTTGAGAGACAAACTTTGGATGGTATAGTGACATCTCCATTTCTTAGATGAAATCTACTGTAGAGAATTTGATAAATCTTGCTTGAAAATCCTTCAGCATAGTGTGAGGAAGAACTTCAATGAGTATGCCTTAAGTCCAAGTTTAAAAACTTTTTTCTTAACAAAAGATCTATCTTCTGAAATATAAAATTGTTGTCAAGTAGTAGTTTTGTGAGTCAGATATTCTTTTCATTCCTGTGAATCTGTCTAAAGATGGACTGGACACCGATTCATGGAAAGACATGGTCACTCTCCAGCTGCAGGAGTTTTTGCCTTAAGTTCAACTTTTTGAATGTATGTTTTAAAAGGGTCAGACTTGCGGCTTGTGCCCGTGACCAAGATCCTTGGAAGCTGGGGCAAGAAGGGGCAGAATCAACGGCACAGTTTCCAGGAGTTAGGCAAGTGGCAAAAGCAGGCTTGTTTATTAAGGAACTGGGCAAACCTTTACACATCCCTTCCAGTATCTCATTGTCTCTCAAGTAGCCAGATGTGGCCCTGTCTTTTTCTCATTGGCTTGTTCCATCATCTGATCCAGCATCAGCAGTCTCTAGTCAAGGACTGGCAGATTCCAGGTTGGCTTGGGGAGAAAATATCAGAAGCGCATGCATCAACTTTGTGGTTGGGTCTGCTTGGCTAAATTCTTCCTACACAGACTCACAGAGTTCTGAGTAGTTTGGCCCAGATTGCCTAACATTTTCAATACTTTTGTCCTTTAGTTTTCTTAGTGGTTAACTAAGACTCTCATCAATGGTATCCTAAGGAATAGACTATAAAAACAAATGTAAGAAAAATTGCTGACAAAAAGCTTCCGGAACCACATATGGCCTTGGCATTTCATTGGTAGATTACTGTTCAGTTTTCTTCCTTCTGAAAACTTGCAGATTTGAAATGACCTGGAATGTTTTCCCTAAACTATTTTTTTTTTTTTTTTTTTGATTTTTCGAGACAGGGTCTCGCTGTGTAGCACTGGCTGTCCTAGAACTCACTCTGTAGACCAAGCTCGCCGTGAACTCACTTAAATACTCTTACTAAATAGCTGTCAAAACTAGGTCTGTGAGGCAAGGCTCTTTAGTACAACCCTCTAGAGTCAGATCTAGAATATTTTCCCTAACATTTAATGCCTATCAAAGGTTCCCTGTTTTCTAATATTTCACACCAAATGTTGCCTTCTCCTGTTCTTGTTTGTGACTGTGCTGGGCCTTTGAACTCTCCTCCAGACCATTTCTTCTTCAGAGTACTTTCCCTGGTCATTTTTTATTTGTGTTAATTTTCTATAATGTATTGAATTTTGATTTTTATAAATATTTGTAATATATATGTATTGATTCATTTACTAGCTCCTAATATCTTAAATAAGAATGGGAGTATTAGCATAATTGTTATTAATAAAAATGGGGGTAATGGATAAAAAAAATGAAGAATTTTGTATGACTCTTTGAATACCTGGTAAAATCCATTCCTCTCTCCCTGGAATAATTGACCTTATGCAGATGCTCATGTAACAAGCAGGTATTTGATGATAATCTAGCTGAACTCAGCTCAGGCCTAAGCTACATGCTTGCAAATTAGAGCCACAGTATCAGATGCTATTAGAGCAATTCTGGGAGCCCTGAGGTGAGTTCTGCAGAGTCAAGAAGATATCTAATTGCGGCTTCCGAACAAACGGCCAGGTTTATCGAAGGAAACTATAGCATGACAATACATGATGTGTCTTTGAGTAGAGAAAAAATAAAAACCAACTCTGCTTCTTATGAGCGATTTGTTTTGAATTAGCTACTTGAAGAAAGGCCATCTCTGAGTCATGATCACAAACAAACAGTCATCCTGATTTTTATTTTTAATATTTAAAGTAATTGAATATGGTAAAGTATAAATATAAGGCATATCAAGTGATAAATTCTGATAGATGTCCTCTCATATAACTGTCTCCATAATTAACATATTTTTCAGAGACTATAGTCAGAGTTTTTGTACATTATTTTTCAAATTTTCTTGTAGCTAAATAGGCCATTTCTGGGTTTTGTAATTTAAAAAAAAAATGTATAGATTCTTGTAAGTATAAATCAATCAAGATGCAGATAATTATCATTACTCCAGAAAGTTCCATTCTACTAGTGCAAAAGTCTCATCCTCTTACTGACTGGAAAACCCAAATGTGTTTTCTGTCTCCATTGTTTGGTCTTTCTATAATGTCATATAAGTGAAATCTACAGAGTCTACCCTGTGGCCATCAGCTTCTCTTAGCACATTGGATTTTATTTTAATTTTAGTTATTAGAGGTTACTGACCACCCTTCCCTTACCCACCTTTTCATGACTTTTTGCTTTGTGCTTGAGTAGGCAGGCTGTTGATTCTCTAGATCAACCATTTTATTTACTTATTCTCCTTTCAAAGGATATTTGGTTATATTCTGGGTTTGGATTGTTAGGAACAGAACTACCATAAATACTTGTATCTAGTTCAACTTTTTTGAAACAAATTCTTTTGCTCCTTTTTTCATACACAATAATGGGATAAGAAGCAAATTTTTAATTCACCAAAAAAATGTGGTTTCAGATGATTCTCATAGATACTCTTTCTCAGTAAGAAGCCCTCATCTTGCCCAACCCCCAGTCCCCCACCTCTGAGCCCAAGCAGCAGTGTTTGCAGCTACTCCACAGTTTTCTTGATAGCAGTTCACTTAACATTAGGAAATCTGTTAGCACCATATTGGCAGACCATGTGACCCTGGTGTGATGAACACTGTAAGTAAGTCCAACAAACCTCAATTTTTAAATATTTTCATTTGTTTGGTTATATATAGATCTATCCGATTCAGGGTGGATAGATGGCTCAGCCCTTAAGACTATTTGCTGTTCATTTAGTTGTGTTCCCAGGACAGGTGTCTGGCAACTTACAGTAATTCCTGGAACAGGGGATCTGGTGCCCTATTCTTGGCTTCTGCTAGCACCCCCACACAAGTGCTCATACACACATGTACACATACATGTGCACACAACATACATGTATACACATACACACATACATACCCACACTAAATCTTTTAAAGTACTATCTATATTCTGTGAGCTTTGGAGTAGAAGCTGTCATCTAATGACTATGTCTCTGGGTGAGTAGTTTCCCACACTGAGACAATGAGAGAAAATTAAGTTATAATTTTGCAGTGATGGGGAAAGTTAGTCTTTAGAAGGATTTAGAAGGATTTCTTCTCATGATGGACAAAGCTAAAATGAAAAGTTTTAACTTCTTATTGTTATCCTACACTTTTTCCAGAACATGACAATTGAACTTATTGTTGATTTATTTGCTTAGTAACTTCAAAGAAATACATTTCCTATGCCTGCTCTAGGCTAGATATTGATATCTTAATATATTATTGAAACTTGGATTTCCCTCCCAAACAGGTGCTAATTTTACAGCTCGATCCAAGACCTTTGCTGTCTTACCTGTAGCCAGCAAAGAGAGATCAACTATCATCCTGGCCTTGTCCCTGTGCTCAGTGGCATCCTGGGTATCTCTGAGCTGTCTTGTTTGCTGCTGGTTTAAGAAAAGCAAAACGAGAAGTAGGTGGCTTGGGGAAGTATGTTGATGAAAATGTCTGAAGTAGCTCTTATTCCTGCTTCTCCACCTTGCTTACCTCCTTGTTCCCCCTCTCTCCCCTTTCCCTTCCCCCTCTTTCCACATGGTCATGGCCGGCCTCTACTTCTCTACTTGCTCCTTCTGTCTGCCTTTCTATGCCTCTGTTACCCTCTTAACTCCCCTCCCCATGCCCTAAATAAACTATTCTATACTTAAAAAAAAAA
>JADRCD010179125.1:0-10054 GCA_019843815.1 Montemys delectorum
GACCTAGACTGCAAACCATAGGATTCTCAATTCTAGCATCCTCCAGAATTCCTGCTGGCCAGCAATTGTCAGTTTGCTTGCAATTCAGTTGCTTTAAATTCAGTTATTAGAGAAGTAATTCAAAAGGCCTGGCCAATTGTTTTAGGACAGGAAGTACTCTTTAAGTAAATATTCTGTTATGAGTACTTAGAAAGGTAGAAATGGCTTATTCGTTTATCCTGCAGGTTGTAATCTAAGAAGTTAAATACATTTAAATAGAGATTATGACAGAAAGAAATATGATTTCAGAAAGAAACTTTCAACAACCTCAAAGCAGACATGTTTATTACAGCAGAATATTTTATCCACTGCTTCTTGTGCCTCCCTGGGAGCATGCTGCTGTTAAATCCAGATGTGCTCATTTGCACCTGATGCATAAATGTTGAGATCTTTTCTAGATTTAGCATCAGAAAGCAGGCATTCCTATCTGAGCTCCTCTGTGTTCTATGACTTCACTTCTATATTTATTGTTTATAATCTCTTTTCTCACCTTTTCCATCTGACAGTGGGTTGCATGGTTCTACGAATCAAGAAAAACAGGTATGTTAAAAATCTATCCTAGAACAAAGGAATGTTTCTCAGGCTTTCAAATAAATTAATAGGAGTTTAATTCAAATCTGAAGTGCTAATTTTATATCAATTCAATAGATTCATCTTAAGTGTTTGATCAAATAGTGATATTCACTTCTTTGGGCATGAGTTTTCATGAGTTTTTAGACATGCACATTTTATGCATCATATACATTTGTAACTACCACCCAGAGGATAAACACAATATTCCCAGTATTCTCATCACGCCTCATGTAAATGTCCCATGTTCAGAGTTTTCTCAATTCTTCTCCACTTAGAAACCATTAACTTGCTATCTTTGCTCATACTTTTCGAAAGTGCAGGAGATTTATATGAAGAATTCAATGTTTTCAAGTTATACAAAATTATTTCATTATGATCACAAACTTTTACCAAAAGAGCTATAACACAGCTGACTCAATAAATAGATAGTGCTTATTTGGGTCAGATACTAAATGTAGTTTCTCTACTTTCTGCATGAATACTAAATAGACAAAGAAACAAATATAATTATAGACCTTGAGTTGGAAAGGGGTTTTCAATGTCATGGACAGAAAATTCTGAATACTCATTTGGAAAGAGGTCTTGGGTTTTCAAGTACATATATAGCCTATTTGTCATGCCCTGCATGGAGGCTAAATTGCAAACATTTCCTCACTAAAGTTATAAGTTTGAGTGGTCCAGCTTGGAAATAAGCTGTAAGGCAGTATATCTTAACTATATCATGAATAATCAGTCTACCGCTAGTTGTTAAGTAAAACTAACTTGTTTCCTTTGCTTCTGTATTCTTCAGTTCTTATGTTGCTTCAATGATAAAAATTTGCCCCATTTTCCATGTGAAGTAACGTATTCAGATCATTCAAGACCTGAATATGTTGCCACCTATCTAATCACTGGAATCCTGACACCCATTCTACTATGCATGTTGGTTAATCTTGGTTGTCATGTCAAATTGACTAGATTTGGAATTACCTAAGAGCCTAGAAGACATACCCCTGGGTGGTTCTTTAAGGGACATTCTAGAATGCTTACCTGAAGAGAAAGACATACCTTCAATATGAGTGACATCATTCTTGGACTGAATAAAATATTTTATTAGACTGAATAATAAGGAGGTCAAAGATGAGTCCATCTGAACATCAGCGTTTGTCTCTTTGTTGTCCTGAATGAAGAGTCAGTGTCACCAGCTGCTTGTGGCTGGTCACTCCCTGATGTTCTCCATGCTACAGGGGGCTGTACTCCCACACTGAATCAAAAGGGACCTTTACTTCTTTTAATTGATTTAGTCCACGCTCTTGTCAGAATGACAAGAATGGTGATGAATACACTGAAATTATTAATACATACTTATTTTTCTTCTGTAAAATCTCACATACAACCATTTTATCTGCATGCTCACTGGGACAAAATTGTGGAATGTTTCTTGGAGGCATACTCTCAGTCTTAATTCATGAATAAGATTAAGCCCTCTAACTACTGCTTGGTATTTTTGGCCACACTGAATATACATCAGAAAGCATATCACTGCCAACAGGTTTCTATGTGTGTAAAGAAAGGTTTATTCTTAAGCAAAACCTACCACATATACAGTGAGAGCTCCCTGAATAATGGGCAGTGGGACAGATCATGTTTTTGAAAAGCAGTCATAAAATAAACAAAATTATTTTCCCTTGTAGCTTATGCTGCCAATGATTAAAATTACCTGACCTGTTGAGGCTCTCCATTATATATGTACCACTCAGAGCACTGTGGTGAATTTGTCTTTCTCTTCTGCTGACACAAAAACAGGCTTTGGTAATGTGCTTCTTGACATTGTACTGCCTATCTTCCACTATAGTCACTTGAATGGCATTCTTCAGATGAAGTTCAGGGCATAATATTTGCAGGTCATACTTCACTATTATAATCTTCTTTATTTCAGTGTGTGACAAACTGCATTTTACTTCAACAAAGGACAATTATGAATGATGCCTTAGGGGTATCAATTTTTACTTGAAAGTAGTGTTTTGGACCTGTTAAAAGAGAAACTCATTTGGATTATTGAAGAGGTAGCATGGCTCTCTTTGTAAGTAACATGACAGATTCAGTAAATCTGATGCTACTAGATGACAAAACTTAACAGCAAACATACCAGACCGATTCTTTAAAAATTTGCTTATAGACTTTCAGTTTCTCTTATTTTTTCATGCACTATGTAATGCTCAAAGACTCATTTATTTTAATATATAAAAATGATTCATTGTGTCTATACTGGAATTTTCTTCACTATGTGTCCCAGTAATATTTCAGAGCTGACATTTTCCATTAAAAATACTGTTTTACTATCTTAATATACTCCAAATATACTGATTGATTTGTATGAATCAATGAATAGGAAACATACGATTAGTAAAAATAGAATAATAAATGAAAATGTTAATACATTAGTCACAAGGAAATGTAACCACTTGAAATACAGAGAGCATCACAGATTCAGAGCAGAGTATACCAGTTAGTCACTACTGTATTTAAACAACTCAAGTACGTGGTAAAACAACTCACTCACTTCATTTCCCAGTTTTGTGTGTTAGGAATTGAGAAGGGCTTGAGAGCTCTTTAGTCACCTATGTTGTTAATGAGATCCTTCACAGGCCAGGCACAGAGTCTGGTCTGGAAGCTCCAAGACAACTTCTTTGTCCTGTGGAGTATTAGTAGGGACTGATGGGAAGCTGGGCTCAGCTATGATGGCTATCAAGGTGTTTACCAGTGGCCTGTCCAAGATGACAATTGTCAAGGACTTCAGAGTGTTATACACAGGCTGTCTCGAGCCTTAGAGTGTATTCTTAATCATAAAAGAAAGAGACAAGGCTGATGGTCTCTTTTACCTAGAAAAGAATGTGGAGGAAATTGGAGTTAATGCAGGTCCTGCCTACAGATGAACGGATGAAGTCCATCTCCCAGTGAGAAGAGTGACAACATTTCTGTTCTCATGATTAATCTATCAGAAACTTACTTTTCTTGGGCTAGCCCTAACAGCCCAGAGGTAAACAACAATTATTGCAAGTAGGCTTTGTGATCATTGCACAACATGTCTGTAATACCTATAGCATAGAACATAGTACCTAAATACACAGACCATAAATACAAATTTATATTCACATAGAACTATATATTTATTGTCTGTGTTACTGCCTGGGCTAACTGGAACAACCAATTTAGTCTTTTATTCTGCAAAATCCTTTAGAGTAATTATGTATAATTCATCAGGGTTTCAGATTATCTAAAGAAATGTAATTAATTGCTTAATCCTAAAAAGTAGCTACTTCTGTCTTTTCCTTTCTTCACTTTAAACTTTGCTCTGAGTGAAATATATGCCTACACTAAATCACGTTGAAGTATAAATAAATGATTACACTTTTATAGGGCACCTTTCAGAGATAAATGCATATCAACCTGTGGTGAATTTTTATAAATTAATTCTTATTTTACAGTGTAATTAATTTTAGACATAAAAGAATGGATGTAAAACATGAAAGAAAGGAAAAGATTTGTGTCTGGTAAACTCCTTACATCCCTGAGAAAGTCAGTGTTTATGTATAGTAGTTATGCTAGAGGGCAGCAAGACTTATAGCCTTCTCTCAGCATGTAAGTGATAAGTAATGGGTTGGTAGATCTTCAGGGATAAGAAGGCCTTTAAAGGTTGGACCACATACACCTGCTTGCTAAACTGCACACTCCAGACAAGACTGGAAGTGTCTGCACACAAGGAGTGCCTGCAATCTCTTGTTCACGTGGGGCGATACTCTATGTTGACCTGATTATATCCTATGGAATGCTTGTGTTGCTCACATTCTTTTACTTGATGTGTGGCCATTTGTGATTTCAGAAGGTTTCAGAATGTAAGAATGAAACAATTTCCTCCAGGAACTCTCAGGAATTCATGGAAGACAATAAAAAGTATGGGAAGCTTGGAGTTTCCATCAATCATTAATCTACTCATAAGAATAGTCCCCAGGAACTGTGGGGTCATCCATCTCAAAAGTGGCTTCCCTGCCCAGCTGAAATGCAGACTGCCACTCTCTAGACTAAAAGAAGCTTTCACTACACATGTGTGTATTATCTTGCTTAGGACCACCTTATGGATTCTTTCAAAATATTTTATTTAAATCATTTTATTTAAATCGTTTTTACATAGCATATACAAGCATACTGAAGCAAGTGTATACTTAGGTTATGAAGATGATGTTGATGATATGCCTATGCTGTAACAGTTGGTAAATTATGGAATTAAAAAAAGAAAACTAATTCCATTTTGTCAGAGAGCACTGCAGGCAGTGGAAGTGCCAAAATTATATCTACAATTTATTAGATCAGCATGAGATGAGAGGCACCTAAGGAAGCATACTAATGTCTTCAAGTTCAGCACAAAGAGATAAAGGGACAACTACTCTGGAACAACCTACTGCAATCCAACTTGAACAAAGTACAAACTCAGTGCTGATTCTCATAGACTGGAAAGTTGTACATTTTTTACCAGAGAAGATTATAGGGGAAAAATGTATTGTTTCCTTGGGTTTCTAGTGAAGAGAAAAGCCAAACAAAAGGAAAGTCTTTATTGTCTGGGCAGCACTTATAATGAGCAATAGCTGTCTAACCGCCTCAAAGTGTTAAAATAAGCCAGAGTGCCTTTAAAGGGCCTGAGAAAAATGAAAAAACATGAATTAGTAATTATTTTTAAAGAAAGTGGTTCAATAATTGAACACAATTTTAAAGATTTGTTTTCCCTTCTTTTATTAAAAAATAGTATGTTCACATCCAGATAACTATTCAACTATAGAATCTGGGAAACTGAATGAATAGGCAGCACACTAGAGGAAACTATGACCTCGGTAGCCTGAATTCATTTTGCACCACTGAAGAAACAACAGTCTTTTTTTGTCCCTTTCTGCTGTCTTTTTCCACGTTTCTCTAGAGAACATCTCTACCCACACCCTACAGAATCTACAGGGAGGAAAGAAGTCAAATTAAGTCACAGTAGTATTGCATGGGTTGGTTAAACCAACATTGAAGCATTCTGTTATGTGTCTCATAACAAATTTGCAAGTCAAACATCATTTCTCACCTTCAACCACACACTTTTTCTGAGGCTGAAGAATCCACTTGGGATTCAGACCTCCATCTGGCTCCTCCAGTTCTGTCATTGTCATAGGTAATGAAGAATTAGCAACCATTTCTTTCAGAGGATGGTTTTGTTCACTGATATGTGACGTAGAACAGATCTAGATCACTTTCATGCCCAACTATGAGAGACTTTGCAGGTTAAAACACACAGATTAAAACCATTGTTTCAGGAAAAAGAAAGATAGAGAAGCTCTTTCTGAAGGGGAAAGTATCATTGCAACTCACTTCTTGACTCTGATAATAGATGAGGGATTTTTTTTCTTGAGATTGAGTCACACAAGTAAAAGAAGGATGCTAGCTTTCTCATCCATAATTCTAAAATATGTCTGCAATGCATGCAGCCTGCCATAGGCATTTGTGGCACAGTGTTTGGTTCTTCCCTTTGCTTGCTTTTAAAATGAAAGGCAGGTTTTATTACAAGAAATATAAAAGGGATCTCATCTTTAAACATGATGAAAAAAATAAGAGCAGAACTCAGTCCCTTCACATGGGCTAGTCAAGCCCTCATAACTTCCTTTCCAAGCAATGTTTGTGCAGGCTGACTACATCCCAGTGTTTGCAGCAGAGATCTGAGCAGACAAGCCTTTGAATTGAGATGAGCACCTGCGGCCTTAGAGGTGAAGTGCTCACAAAGGTTCCCTGACCCTAGAAACTAATTCTTCAGCAGTAGACCCTTCAAAGGGAAGCCTGTGATTAAGATGATAGAATGCCAATTGGTGGCTTGATTATAGTGGAAGGATGACGGAAAATCTACTTCTAGAAATAGGGAACATTTCTTTGATGCTAATTGACTGTGTCTTTGCTCTTATGGTCTACAAAGGACAACATTCACAGAAAAACACTTTCCTCCCTCATTCCTAAGTAAGAGCGCAGAATGCTTAGGGTTTTCCTTAATAGCTTTCTTCCAATGTATGAAGCAAGCCATCAGTACCAAAAATTAACTTCTATCTGCTTCATGACTTCCTCCAAAGTTACCTATGACCTTAGCTCATTGATTCTCAGTGTATTTACATATTTAAGAAGCCATAAGATGCAAGACCTCAAACTACTTGTCTTCAAATGCCAGTTAGGTGATTGGAGGCTTACTTATATGTAAATCTGAGTATGACATCCTAACTCAGTGTATTTATTTCTTTGTTTACTTATTTACAATACATAGAAAAATCAATGAGACAAAGTATGCTTATTTCAAGCCCCCTATACAATTTAATTTACCTATGTCCTAAAATAATGATAATGTGTGTGTGTCATGGTTAATGCTGCTGTCTGTGAGTTCTTCCAGCTCCCTATGTCTTTCACTCACAGTATTTCCCACAGGGTAATAGCCACAAGTTTGAATAATTGGTTTATTTAAATAGAAATGTGTCATCATTCTTTCAGTTAGCCAAATAGCTACATAATACTGGATCTCTATTAAGCTATCAAAACTGTCTCTCTCATTTTGGATATTTTACTGGGCGTGTTTTCCCTAAAGTAGCATATTATTGGTTTTTCTCACTTAAATCACTGATCCTTGTATATATTACCCAATTTTTAAAGACAAAGATAGTTTTGGATTAAAATAGATGATAGTGGCAGATTTTTAGAGGTAGCATTCTTTATTTCTAGACAGAGATTTCTTCTTGGAGAATATTTAAAAGGTGTGGGCATTAAGTAATGTAAAGTGCAGAAATACTGTCAACTTGATACTGATGGTACATGAAAATTCTGTTCCCCTTGTCTTCATCAGCCATTCATTCCTTCAGAGACAAGAGCTTTAAAGGGGTTTAAGCTTTTTTTTAACATCCAAACAAATCAAATTCCTTGAGCTAATGCTATGCTTGATAAACTTCATTATAAAATAACAACAGTAATAATTATCTGAACAGTGACCTTTCTTTCCATGAGAGAATGAAGACCTGTTCTTTGCCCAATAATCATCAATCTTTCTAAACAATAATAGTAGACACAAAAGCAAAATTATAATCAGAGAATCCATGCGCACCTCCAAAGCATGATGAATGAAAATGAAAAGCTGTTAGGAATAGCAAGTGAGTTACCAGAGCAAGTAATTTCAAATTAGAAGATTAAGAAGTGATTTTTCTTCAAGTGTCCCTCCCCCAGATAATTGAGAAACTAGAGATGTTGGGAACACTGAAGTGAAAAATAAAAATAAAAATATATACTTGGTTATCTGCTTTAGAAGACCCTGAGAAATACTCAAAAGCCAAGATTCCCAGTAACTTTTGGAATAGACAGGCAATCACCATGCAAGAACCTTCCTAGAAAATGCTTAGTCTTTAAGCATAAGGTCAGAGTGTATTGGGAATGGAATATTGCAAGGTAAAGAAAACTTGGCCAGAACAGCCCAGCACTTTTTCTATCTCCCCATGTCCTATAGTAAGATTTTCATTTCTCATTCCCCAACCAGCTGGACAAGAGCCATAATCTGCTTTAAACCCTCCCTCTTCACATGCTAACCCCATGCAGGAGATCAGTGAAACATCTCTGGGGAAATTAAGTCATTCTGTCATTTCAGATGAATGTAAACCAATGGGTCATGCTTCAGTCCTTCTTAGAAGGAGAACAAAATACTCACAGGAGCAAATATGGAGATAAAGTGTAGAGCAGAGACTGAAGGAAAGGCCATCCAGAAACTGTCCCACCTGGGTATTCATTCCATATACAGTTATAAAACCCAGACACTATTGTGGATGCCAAGAAGGACATGCTGGAAGGAGTCTTATATGGCTGTCTCCTGAGAGGCCCTGCCAGAGCCTTACAAATACAGAGACAGAGGCTTGCAATCAACCATTGGACCAAGCATGGGGTCCCCAATAGAGGAGTTAAAGAAAAGACAGAAGGAGTTGAAGGGGGTTGCAACCCCACAGGAAAAACAACAATATCAACCAACCAGTCTCCCCAGAGCTCCCAGGAACTAAGCCATCAACAAAGGAGTACACATGGCTCCAGCTGCATATGTTACATAGGATGGCCTTGTCATGCATCAATGGGAGGAGAGGTCCTTGGTCCTATGAAGGCTTGAGAGATGCCCTAGTGAAGGGGAATTGAGGGCAGGGAGGTGAGAGTGGGTGGGGGTGGGTGGAGGAACACACTAATAGAAGCAGAGTGATGGAGGATGCGATGGGGTTTTCGAGGGGCATGGAACCGGGAAAGGGGATAACATTTGAAATGTAATAAGGAAAATATTCAATAAAAAAAGAATACAGTAAGACTTAGCCCCTCACAAAGGTAGGATACAGCAACCAAGAAAATAGCAAAGTCAGTTAAAGAAATATCCAAAGCAGTTAGATTTTCCCAAAGCTTCCTCATTATTGTTGAACAGAATTCTTGAATGCCTGCTAAGATTCCCAGTCACTTCAAACTTCTGCTGATAGTATTCCCTGTAATGGAATTCATACAATGTATATGATTCCTTACCTTGAATTTAGGAAGGATTTGGTGGATTAATAAGTCATTGCTACTCATATTTGTTTACTTTATATGTGAATGGTGCTGAAACCATTGCTCTTATAATTGATGATATTATATAACTCCTTTATTATATTATAAGTCCTTTATAGAACAGTTTTATAGACTCACCTACGAACTTTAAAGAAATAGTTGACATGTTATGAAAGGACCATGTTCCCAGAAAACTCACTTAAAAAAAGTCAAACAACTAAAACAGGAACCTCAGCCTATAAAAAGTAATTAAGTTCTTCCAAAAGCTGAATGAAGTTTTAAAAGAATTCAGAGCATCAAATGAAAGCACAGCCAGGGCCATGGCCATGAGTCTGGATCAATGGTACAGTATTTGCCTCACATGTACAAGGTCCTGAATTTGATTCCAACCATGAAAATAACAATAAAGATAAACAGAAAAAAGAATAAATTACAGCCAGGTCACCCTGTAATTTCCTTGATTTCATTCTTAAAGATCACAGGAGACATAATTATGCTGAGCCCAAACTTCTATCTATGAATACAGGAATTTTGTACTTCTGTGATTTTTGAAGCACATTCTCTGTTGTTCAGTGTATTATAACTTAGCTGAAGTAAGTTACAAATCTGAACAAGGGGTGAGGGAGAAAACACAATATAACTTGTTGGAGTCAGTTTAAAACTGCCAGATGAATAGCAAATTACAAAGGCTGCCGAGCACAGTACACATGAGGATGCAGCAAAGCTCTTCAAGATGGGCATAATATCATCCGCAAAACCCCCATTTGCAGCTTGAATACTACCTCACCCTGATTTCTAACCCCCAGTGTCATAGATTTTGCTGGCCTTTGCAATGAGAAGG
>JADRCD010179128.1:0-13455 GCA_019843815.1 Montemys delectorum
ACACACACAAAACAACCCCTCTTGTTCAGTGATTATTTCTGAAGAACCGTACCCTAACAATTCCCTTTGTAAGCACTTTCTTTTCCTAAACACAATTACAATATTGGAATTACTTTACCATGGTCTATTGTCTCTTCAAAATCTCAGGTCGCCAGTGCCATCAGCGTTTTCACACAGACACTGGGGATTTCACTGCCTTGTGCATTTCACCTTGCAGTTCAGACCTATCTCCATTACCCACTAATTTTAAAAGCTAATCTTTCAGTTGTGTGGATTTTCTTGGGAGTCTGTCCCTAACCTAGATAGAGAGAACAGTGATTGATTAATCCTGGTAGTCAACTTGACACAGGCACATCAGTTTTGCCTGTGGGGTTGTGCTTAGGCATTTTCTTGATTACAAAATGTTGTGGGGGAACTCATACAACTGTGTGGGTGGCAATGCCCCTGGGCGGCTGTATAAGAAAGATAATAGAGCCAGCCAGAGGAGACAAACCAGTGACCAGTGTTCCTCCATGGTTTCTGCCTCCAGATTCCGCTTTGAGCTCCTGCCCTACATGTCTTCCCTCAATAACGAACTCAACCTGTAGGAAAAACAAACAAACAAAACCTTTTCCTACTTGATCATCAGTTTATCATAGCCACAGAATAGAAAGCTAATACCATGAAACTGGGTACAGTACGACATGCCAGTCATCCCAGAACTTTGGAGGTTGAGCCAGGAAAATCAGGAAGTTCAAGGTCATCCTTGGCTCCATAGTCAGTTTGGGGCCAGTTTTGGCTTGGGAAGATTCTGTCTTTAGTAGTTCCTGTTTTGGAGACTAGATTAGAACAGAATTGTGCAGGCTTAATCACATACACAAAAAAAGTTGCATATCGAATGAAATCTCAATTTAATGAAAAAGTAAACATTATTTCTAATAAACTAATAAAATGCTTTTGTTTCCCCTTAAGTGTATACTTTAAAAATATTTACATTCTAAATTACAATTTTTATTTAGGTTCTTAAATGCAGTTTTATTTAAAGGATATAGCTGAAAATGTACAAACAAAAATGAATCATGAAAAATAATTTGATTATTTTATATTTTTTTTTCTGGCTATCAATGTTAAGTAATAGCCCTTTTTTGTTTAAAATCATTCCTCCTTTTAAAAAATGTCATTGTTCTGATCATTCTGATCTGTGTAAATTTCTTTGTTTAATAAGATATGCCCGTACACATTTATAGACTAAAGCTATAATCACTTACAATAGCAGATGAATAGTATCCCACTAATGGTATGTGATCTAGATTTCAGTAAAGCACATGATATGAAGACTTCATGATGCACAACAAACAAAACAAAGATAGACAAGACCAGGGTTTGGGGAGAGAAGGTCAGGTTTAAATAGCCAGTTACTCAGCCAACACTTAATTCTCCCCACATCCTTAACTGGATGGAAAGATTACATTGAGTTCATTTTCCCTTGGCCATCTATCACTGGGCATGCAGCCTACCCTTAAAAGTAGTTAGTTTCCCACTTCTCTTTTCAGATCTATAATCCCAAGTGGTGTAGATACCTGCAGGGCCCCAGCATGCTGTCTCAGTCTCTGTGAATTCACATGTTTCAATCATGTTGAGGTTGAGGGGCTTGTCTTCATGGTGACCTCCATCCTGTGACATCTTGTTTAGGGCTGAGTGTTCAAGGTCTCTCACTACCTACATAGTATCTGGCTGTGTGTCTCTGTATTTGTTCCCATCTGCTGCAGAAGGAAGCTTTTCTGATGATGGCCGAACAAGGCACTAAACTATGAGTATAGCCAAATATCAATAGGAGACATTTTATTGCCACTTTACTTATGTATTTTGAGCAGAAGTATTTGGATTTACCGTAGATCTCTGAGCTATCTAGTTTCGGGTTACTAGTCACCCAAGCAGTGTTGGTTATGGGTTCCAGCTCTGAGTAAGCTGTTCAATCACATATCGTTTGGGTTTTCCCATAAGTTTTGTGCCACCATGGTGCTAACATCATTGTAGATCAAAAACTTTGTTGCTGGTTTGGTGTTTCTCCCTTGGTAGCCTTAGACTACTTCCCTGTACCAAAGATACTAGCATAGGGAGATACAGGCTCGAAGTAGGCACTAGCTCTACTTCTTCACGTTCAGTGAGTTGTGTAGGTGTTGCCTTCGGCAATAGGACCTTGCTGTCAGTTTATGAAGACTATTCTATAGCCTTGGCAACAGCTTGGGTTGTTCAGGGAGCGGGGTTCCCTTGGGGCCCCTTTGGCCAACAACTTAATAGGATATAAACAGTACTGGAAGCTTCATTTGGCAACAAATGTTTTGTCCAATTGGGGTTCTGCCTCCCTCATTATTTGCCAAATTCATTTAGATCACTTTCACATATGTATATATTTTAGGAAGTGCTTTCTGTATTAGGTTTCCATACCATTCCTCAAATGGCCCTGAATTTGTCTCTCCCTTTATTTTTCCCTTGTCCCTCTCTTCCCTCACTCTCCCTAGTTGATCCATCTGTTACAGTCCCCGACTCCCACTCATTCATCCTTAACTATTTATTCTACTTCCCTTTTCTAGGGAGATCTATCTCTCTCTTCCTAGTCCCCTACTTTATACCTAACCTCTGTGGATCTATGAAGTGTAGACATAACAGCTTTATACACATATAAGCAAATACATACCATATTTGTCTTTCTGGATCTGGTTATCTCTCTCAGAATGATTTTTTACAGTTCCATTCATAATTTATTTTCTTTCTTTTACTCCTCCCATTTTTTGCTGAGTAATACTTCATTGTTTAAATATGCCATATTTTCTACATCCATTTGTTTGAGAGGACTCTAGGTTGTTTCCCATTTTTGGTTATTATGAAGTAGAGCAGCAATGAACATAGTTCAGCAAGTGTCTTTGTGGTAGCATGAAGTGTCCTTTGGGTATATGCCCAAGAGTGGTATAGTTGGATTTTTAGGTGGCTTGATTCCTATCTTCCTGAGGAATTCCCACACTAATTTCCATAGTGGCTGTACTAGTTTGCACTTTCAGTAGCAATAGATGAGAGCTCCCCTTATTTCACATCCTCAACAGCATGAGCTATCTTATGTTTGTAAGAATGTCTTAGGCATTCTTACAAATATAACATGAAATATACAAAGTACTTTTGATATGTATTTCCTGATGATGAAGGATGAAGTGTTTTCTGTCATTTGAATTTCTGCTGTTGGGAATTCTCTGTTTAGACCTGTACCACACTTTTAAGTTGTATTATTTATTTTCTTGTTATCCAGGTTTTTGTAAGTTATTTATATATTTTGAACATTAGCCCTCTATCAGATATGTAGTTAGTAAAAATCTTTTTCTATTCTGTAGGCTGCCACATTGTCCGAATGATAGTGTCCTTTGCCATGCAGAAGCTTTTCAGCTTCACGAGGTCCCATTTATTAACTGTTGACCTTAGTGCCTGTGCCAGTCGAGTTCTGTTCAGAAAGTCTTTTCCTGTGTCAGTGACTTCAAGGCTATTTCCCACCTCCTCCTCTGTCAAGTTCTGTATATACGATTTTATGTTGAGGTTTTTTTTTTTTTTTATCTATTTGGAATGACTTTTATGCAGGGTTATAAGTCTGAATCTATTTAGATTCTTCTGTGTACAGCCATTCAGTTTGACCAACACGATTTGTTGAAGCTGCTTTCTTTTTTTCAGTACGTATTTCTGGCTTCTTTATTTTAAAAAAAAATTAAATAACTGTACGTGTGTGGATTAATGTCTGGGTCTTCGATTAGATTTCATTGATCATTATGTCTGTTTTAGTACCAATACCGTGTTATACTATTATTATTGATGTTATTATTATTATTATTATTATTATTATTATTATTATAGCTCTGTAGTACAATTTTAGGTCTATATGAAGTTTAAATTTGTTCATTCAAGATTTGTGAAAATTTATGTTGGAATTTTGATGGAGATTGCATTGAATCTGCAGATTGCTTTTGGTAGGATACCCATTTTTATTAATTCTATTGATTCAGGAGAATGGGCGATCCTTCAATTTTCTATTATTTATTTATTTATTTATTTTTATACTCCAGATTTTATTCTCTGCCCCTCGCTCTCAGTCCACCTCCAACTGTTCCATATCCCATACCTCCTCCCCACCTTTCTGTCTCCACAAGGATGTCCCTACCGCCCCCCCCCACATACTTGACCTCTAAACACCTGGGGCCGCCAGTCTCTTGAGGGTTAGGTGCATCATCTCTGGTTGAACACAGACTCGGCAGTCCTCTACTGTATGTGTGTTGGAGACCTCCTATCAACTGGTAAGTACTGCCCATTTGGTGGTCCAGTGTTTGAGAGATTTCGGTGGTCCAGGTTAATTGAGACTGCTGGTTCTCCTACAGGGTCGCCCTCCTCCTCAGCTTCTTCCAGCCTTTCCCTAATTTAACCACAGGGGTCAGAAGCTTCTGTCCATCGGTTGGGTGCAGATATCTACATCTGACTCAGCTGCTTGTTGGGTCTTTCAGAAAGCAGTCATGATAGATCACATTTTATGAGTGCTCCGTAGCCTCAGTAATAGTGTCAGGCCTTAGGACCTCCCATTGAGCTGGATCCCTTTTTGGAACTGTCGCAGGACCTTCTTTTCTCAGGTTTCTCTCCATTTCCACCCCTGTAATTCTTTCAGACAGGAACAATTATGGGTGAGATATAGCCAGCAAGCTCCCCTTGCTGGTCACTGGTCCAGTGTCACACTGCGGTATGGCCAGGAAGCTCCACTCGCTGGTTACTGGTCCAGTGTCACACTGTGGTATGGCCAGGAAGCTCCACTCGCTGGTTACTGGTCTAGTGTCAGGACTCGAAACTATGCATTCCCAGAAATAGAAACAAAGGAACTCAGTTCATTCTGTGGATGAGTGGACAAAGCTGGAAGGAACTACAAGGCTATGCCACAGGAATATCATTAATTAACTTCTTGAATAGATATGTTAATGGAAGGGAGGCTAACGTATAGAAAAAAATAGTGGGAAGAGAAAGCTGACACTTTGGAATACCAAATTTGTCATATCTTTGAGATGTAGGATTAGGGTTAGGATTATTTTGAAGCAAATCAATTTTAAAAAATCATCAATAGGTACATGGCGTATAAGCTAATAACTAGAACTCACTTCATAGAGTAGTTTCCCCAAAAGCTAAGACGTTCTCAGCCTTTTACAGATGTTCATGATATAAGGTCCATGAATGAGACTAAATACTACTCAGACCTACAGGTGGCCTCTTGTGTTCCATAGTAGGTGACATTACTTAAGTACTGTCTCAGCCAAACCACCTAAGGTCTTGGAGACACAGGCTAGGATGGCTAGGCACAAAACCACAGTGGTTGATGGGTAGATGGAGAATGTGGGAACGCCCAAAGAAGAGAAAAAATTCAGACAAACAGAAGAACAGTCCTTGGATTCTTTGTGGGGCTTCTTAGGTTAAAAGGCTCAGTGTGTTACGTGCCTGGTTTTCTATTATTACTTCAAATAAATGAGTACATCTCTTAGGATCATGCAGTGGATGAATCCCAGGGGTCAGAAGTTAACAGGGTCCCCAGACCAAAATCAAAATCTGACAGATTTACGACCCATCTGGGCGGTCCAGGAGATTACCGTCCTTGATTTCTTTTCCCCGTGCTTTCTAGAAGCCGCTCCCATTCTCAGCTCATGCCCTTACCACCCTCCAACCAGCCAACAATGTGGCATCTCCCTGACCCTGCATGCTTCTTTAGACCTTGTTTTGCCATCCATCTTTTCTGCCTTTCCCCTCTTTATGTAAAAGACTCTTTCAATTACAATGACCTCAATTAAGGAGTCTAACTAAACTCACCTACTGATATCAACTGTGACGCTCGCTCAAGACTCCGAATCTGCATTTAGATTGAGCCCTGAGGACCCTTCAACCTGGGCTTCAGATCCTGCGGTAGTGGAGAGATGGTGCATTATAAGTCTAAGGTCAAACTTACCTTGGGTTTTGTCTTTTTCATAACCAACTGTTTCCAGTCTCTGATTTAAAATTCCCATGGTACAACTCTCAGATATTATCATTAAGGTTAGTGCACCCTCTAGTCCCTGCCAACTCTAAAGCTGAGAAAGCTGTAACCTATGAGACCTGAAAGAAAATCACTCTCTGCTTTGATGTAACTTGGCTAAGTACTATCTTCGCTGATGTGCTTATTAACACTTTCTTTGTTCCTCAGCTACAGAGGTTCACATAACATCTTTCCATGCTTGAGTTTGTCATTCAGAAGAGTGGAAATCTACTCCTTAGCCACAGTCACTTATATCACTCAGGAAAAACCAAACCAAACCATACCAAACCAAACCAAACCAAACCAAACCAAACCAAACAAAACAAAAACCATTCTTATTTCCTTTAAACTAGTTCTTTCACTTTATATCAAATAATCCTGAATTTCATTTGTAACCTTAGTCCCTCTTTGCTATGTAACATATGTTCATGTGTCTTGAATATTAGAAAGTGGTCAATGTTTTTCTAACCTGTGCTTATTGCTAATCAGCTTAACTATTGTGGGTCAGCTACTTTAGTAAGTAGAAAATTTTCTATTTCTACAGACCATCAAACACAGACATAATTAGCAAGAATGTTCTGGAATTGTGCTACCAGTTTTATTAACTGATTATTTCAAGAGCCCAGCAGCCACCCAAGACAAGCTGCTACTCGCCAAGACAGTGCAGAAATCAAATAGCGATGTTACTGCCAAAAATCTAGTGGACAGTTCATTGATGCCACTTAACTTATCTGCTGCCACATTGAAATATTATTCAATGGAATAATATTTCATAATATTCCATAATATTCTATGGAATTCCAGAAAATCTTCCCTGGGTTCTTCATTTTGAAAATTGTTTTTCTGGGAGTTAGAGGGATAGCTCAGAGGTTAAGAATGATTGCTGCTCTTACAAAGAACCTAAGTTTGGATTCCAGGATCCACACTAGGCATCTCACAGACACCTGGAACTCCAGCTTCCTGGGACCTGATGTGATCTTTTGGTCTTCATAGACATATACACACATGTGCGCACACACACATGCATGCACATAAATAAAAATAAAATAAACTTTTAAAATTTATTTGTAGCTTGATTGTTGTAATATCAGAGTAATTTTAGTTATATTGATCTTTTGATAGCCTTTTATTTTTCTGTTTACTTTATACTGACGGCAAAGTATGATACATAGACAGCTAAATTTTGTTGTATTGTTACTGTACTTAATCTGAAGGGGGAAAAAAAGCACTCCAAAGAGAGCAAAGAAAAACAAATGCAAACAAAAGCAAAGGAATACTCCAGATCAGTGGCTGCTCTCCTAATGTATGTAATGAAATACCGGGAGTTGTGAATGCGCTTATTCAGAGAAATACATTTCAGTTATTATTGCTATATAGAAAATTATGCAAAATGTAGTACACACAGGCCCTGACGCCTGAGGAACTGACTTAGGATATTTCAACTTTATCATGGTATACATGTGATTATGTATTCAGTAGTGATAGAAGTTCAAGTTTTGAGTTTTGACGTCTTGCGAGGACATTGCTGTGTGGAATAGTACTCTCTCACAATGCTGGGCAGCAGCAGAAGACCTCAGCTTCCAGTCCTCTCCATAATCACAAGAATAAACGGGTTTTCTACAGTGGGCTACTTACTGACCCATTGTATGCAGTAGATTAGTTGTCTTAAATGCATTTGTTTACTTGCTATACTTTTAGCTTAGAATGTGTTTATCTGGGTGAAATCACCTTGTAAGATGTGGCCCATCTGTGACTTAATCAAGTTGTGATTTCGTGTGTCACAGGTCAGGAAGGGAAGGATGCAGGTGAGTAGCTCTCACTTTTAGTGGTACTGGAGTTATCTGAAATCTCTATTATTTGCAGAATCAAGATGGCACATGTGTCTGGCTGTTGATTCAGACTGTAGATTCTTAGCACTTGGATCTGAGCTCCCCAGTATTTTAGTCTCAGTTAAAAGGGATTTCTGTGTATTATCCTGTTTCCTTTGAAGTATGGATCTCATGACTATATGACATTTTCTGGGCTAGCCTGACAAGAACTATGCACAGCTTCTACCACGAAATTGGTCTTGCACAAATTGTTACTAAGAAATCATTGGAGACAGCAAAGATAGAAAGGGAACTTACAGTTCCATTGGTGATACATTGGGCTAACTTCAAGCATGTTTTTAAGATATCATGACCACTAACAAGTAGGAGCTCAGGCATTCTGACTCCACTGCTTACACTCTGAAACACACACATATGTATGAAAAAAAGCAAATATATAGCTCTACATGTTCTTTATCCAATGTTAAGAAAAAGTAAACCAACTAGAGATTTAAATCACATACAAAAAAAATGTTGGCTAAGAAGTTCTTACCAGATCTACACTGGTGAACATAGTTAGCGATAGGACCCTTACAAAGATCAGGTTTCCTGATTTCTCAGCTCTGCCTCCAAATGTTCAGACTCTCTTTTCTCTGCCTATTTAAGTGTCCTCTCCATTTTCAAGCTTGTCTTAGGTCCAAATGATCTGTGCCCCATACTATAGATCACAGTCCCTTTCCTGAACTTTCTGCTAAACATTTACTCCTCAGTCCTGAAAACTATGTGTCATGTCTCCCAAGTATGCTTGCATTTTAATGAGAACTAAAGGAGAGAGACTAAGAGTGAATTGAAGTTCGGAGTCACATGACTCTGGGCAACCTTTATCTTATATTTCTCCTTTTATATAAAGTAAAAAACATTTTGGAGTATGATGTCTCTTCTGACCCAAATATTATGATTGCACACTGGAAAATTTCTTGCAAATAGAAAAGCCATAATTCTCAAGGGCTTTGAAAAGGGGTCTAAACTTCCCTAGGCTCTGTCACAGTAACATGCTGATCTGTGCCAGAGACAAATGGCTCAAATACAAGTAGCCACAGGGGTGCTTTCCTCATGACTCACTTTTGATAAAGCAAGCTCTTAGTGACAGGTCAGCTCAGGGGCCTTTTCTCTGCCTAATGAACAGCTGCTTTGTGGTCCTAATAGCTCCTGCTATTTAGAACACGATAAGAGCATAATTTTCCCCCCAGCAAATTGGATATCCATTTTTCTAATGTTCTTTCTATTTCAGATGAGAGGCCCTTATCTTTCATTATTTTAATTTTGGAGACAAGGGACTCAAGGTCTGATTCAATGTACTTTTTCATTTAATGAGAGGGGGAAAGGACATCAGTAAATTTCCTATCATTTTTATAAATTAAATTTGAATCATATGGTTATTTCTAAGGAACACCCATACCATAAGCTTAGCTTTGTCCATGGTATGTGTCACGTACACAGGACAAATGAAAAACCAATGTTCAAAAAGCTTATAAAATAGGTTTCCTTATTACTTTTCCAAATATTCTTGGTGTTATTTAACCCTCTCCCCGCCCCCCCTGCTTTACCCTCCCATCCTCCCACACACCTAAGACATCCCACATGAGTTTCCCCCTTTCCTACCCCATAGCACCAATGTTCTATACTTCTCTATATAACTCTACTATGTATTTGACAGGTCCTGTGAAGCAGGACAGTTATCAGTGGTCCTACCCAGTTGTAGATCCTGTGAGCTGTAATAATTAACAATTTAATGGCCCAACTAGATATGGTACAATAGTGGCACTAATGTTTTAGGAACTAATGTCAACAAACTGCTGTCTTATTAGAAATGAAAGCCTGCTTAATGGGAAGGATGTTATATTTGGTACTGTAAACCTTGCCAAGGACCTATGACTGGAGAGGTCATAGACAACAGAGGAGAGACTCCTATCATTTTGCTAAAATGATACAGTATCTAGCTACCTTCTGAATCCTATCCTTACATCAATAGTTCTCTCCTCTCGTCAAAGAAACTTTTCTTTGCAGTGAGTGAGGTCATTACAGAGAAGCACAACCGGCCAAAGGAGAGAGAAGTGACTACAGAGCGTTCAGCCAAATGGGATTTCCCAGTCATATGCCCTTCTCTCAAAGCCTCAGAAATATCCTAGAAGAATGGATATAGAGACTATCCATTGAGAAGAACTACTGAGAAACTCTCTTTCAGACAGGACAGAACACGTTGCCATGCTGGTTGTTATCAGCAGTCCGCAGAAGATCAAGCTAGTCTATATTCTAGATTGGAGGTGAGAGGGACTCAGCAGGCACTGCCTCTAACCGGATAGTTGTTGGAAATTGATGGCTGCTGAGGGCCAGTTTTCTTGAAGAGTTTAGCCCTTGAGAGGCCATCCATGCTGTAGTGGATGCCCCAACACACATGCACCTACAGACAGCGCTAATTAGACTCAGGGAGTTTAAAGATGTGAGAGAAAACAGGACACGAACTTGAGAGGGGACATTGTACAAGTGGCATCCAGGACGAGTTGGAAGAGATAGAATGGGTAGATATGATTGAAATACACTGCAGATAGTAAATCATCCAGGGATAAATAAAAATGATAAAACAACCATGATTTGAGAATCATTTAGCTCCTGCGGAAACAGGTTGAGCTGTACAATATTCACTGAGACGTCTGAAAGGGAAACAACACATAACAAGGCCACAGTTTTCCCTCAGACCTGCCTGACTACAGTCTAAGCTTGCACAAAGAAAATATCCTTTTTAAAGTTCACAGTGGAGATGAAATTACTAATTAGGGTTATGCTAAAGGTTGATTTGTGCACTACTTACTTTTCAGCAGCACTCATAACTCCGCCAGTTGTCAAAGCATTGAATTACTCTTTAATAAAAGGTAACAGAATACCTTCTCTTTGATCTGTATTTTGATCATTAATCTTAAGTATGTGCCCAACTGGCATTGCTGCTGTTAATGAGTGAAATCAGATGCCCTGTAAGTAGAGGGTAGGACTGTAAACCTAAGCCTGACAATCACTAACAGATTCATGCCAGCCTTAGATTCTACTATGCAAAACCACATGTTCTTCATGAATTCTGCAGAGATAAATGTACTTTATGGGCTAAATGTCACAGTCTCCATGAAATTCAGTTTGACTGTTCTTTTACGTGTTAAGCACAGAGTTAACATATGAGCCAATGGTACCATTCCTAGATATACACCAGAGAAAAGTGGAAATATGGGCCCACATAATAAATACATGCAATTGTTCTTAGAGGTACTAATCATAATAGCTAACAGGAATAGCCAATCTCAGTACACCAATGATAAATGGATAAATAAGATCCAACAGGTCCACAGCATGCAATATTATCAATCAACAACAGGAACAAAATACTACAATATTAATATATAAATGGCATATGAATACATATACTGATTGGGCTAGGGCTATCCTAACAAAGTATCAGAATCCAGGTGGCTTAAATAATAAAGTGTGTTTCTGACAGTTCTAAAGGCTAGAAGTCTGAGATTCAAGTATCACCTAGATTGATTTGTTCTAAGGTGTCTTTGGTCTGTAAGTGGCCATCTTTTCCTGTTTTTTTCTTTTGTTTTTGTTTTAATTTTCTTTTTTCTTTTTTAACATAGTCTCCTCGTATTCAAGTATCCTAATGCCTTTTTATAAACGAACTAGACCTCTTGGATCAAGGCTTTCCCAAATAACTACTGGTCTCCAAAGCGAGTCATATTCCCAAATTTGGAAAGCTAGGACATCTACATGTTAAGGATCATGAGAAACAACTAAATCCAGGGAAGCTCCAGAATCATGTGGTAAAAAAGTCACCTAAAAAACTTTTTAATGCATACACACACACATACACACACACACACACTTTTCATTGTGTATATATACACATATATACATATATATCGAGAGAGAATAGAGAAAATTTAAAAAATAAGATTCCATAAATGGTTTTACAGAATTGTAATTATACTAGAACCTTCTGGATTATACTATGTAAATAAGTACAGTTTAGGGTGTTTGGATTTTAACATCCCTAGGAAAGCTATTAAAAAAAAAATCAGCAGACCTTGGGCGCAAGCTCTACAGACAGTCACACAACACCCAGAGGAAGCTCCACTCCCAGGAGCTCTGGCACGCCCAGGATCAGAGGTGAGGAGGAATCAACATCTGTCCCAACACTGGGAGTAACTGGGACCAGCAGGACCAGGCACACAGGAACTCTGCCAGCCCAGTGACTCGGGTTCCTTCCAGTCTGTCTGTGCTGGTGTCCTGAGCAGACCTGGGGTGCAAGCTCAACATCCAGTACCACAACACACAGAGGAAGCCCCACTCCCAGGTAATCTAACAAGCCTAGGATCACAGGATCCCAGAATCACGGGATCACAGAGACAGCTTGACTCTAAGGAGTTCTGACACAACCAGGATCACAGGAAGGACAGTCAGATTTAGCAAGGGCAGGTAGCACTAGAGATAACCAGATGGTGGGGGGGGGGGACAAGTGTAAGAAAATAAACAACACAAACCAAGAAAACAAACAACACAAACTTGGCATCATCAGAACCCAATTCTCCCACCATAGCAAGTCCTGGACACACCATCACACTGGAAATGCAAGATTCAGATATAAAATCACTTATCATGATGAAGATATAGGACCTTAAGAAAGACATAAATAGCACCCTCAAAGAAATACAAGAGAACACAAGTAAACAGCTAGAAGCCCTTCAAGAGGAAACACAAAAATCCCTTAAAGAACTAAAGGAAAATACAATCAAACAGGTGAAGGAAATGAACAAAACCATCCAGAATCTAAAAATGGAAATAGAAACAATAAAGAAATCAGAAAGAAAGACAACTCTGGAGATACAAAACCTATCAGGAAATCAGGAGTCATAGATGCAAACATCACCAACAGAATACAAGAGATAGAAGAGAGAATCTCAGGGGCAGAAGACACCATAGAAAACATTGACACAACAGTCAAAGAAAATACAAAAAGCAAAAAGCTCCTAACCCAAAACATCCAGGAAATCCAGGACACAATGAGAAGACCAAACCTAAGGATAATAGGTATAGAAGAGAGTGAAGATTCCCAATGAAATGGGCCAGTAAATATCTTCAACAAAATTATAGAAGAAAACTTCCCTAACCTAAAGAAAGAGATGCCCATGAACATTCAAGAAGCCTACAGAACTCCAAATAGACTAGAACAGGAAAGAAATTCCTTCCGACACATAATAATCAAAACACCAAATGCACTAAACAAAGAAAGAATTTTAAAAGCAGTAAGGGAAAAAAGGTCAAGTAACATATAAAGGCAGGACTATCAGAATTACACCAGGCTTCTCACCAGAGACTATGAAAGCTAGAAGATCCTGGGCAGATGTCATACAGACCCTACAATCACACAAATGCCAGCCCAGGCTACTATACATCAATTACCATAGATGGAGAAAACAAGATATTCCATGACAAAACACAATTTACACAATATCTTTCTACAAATCCAGCCCTACAAAGGATAATAGA
>JADRCD010179138.1:0-12941 GCA_019843815.1 Montemys delectorum
ACACACACACACACACACACACACATACACACACATGCATATAATATGTTTACATATATCATATATGACATGGTGTTCAGCCATGTAGATATATATTATTTATCTCCAATATATAACATATACTGAATATAATGTACTGTCCATATAAAAACAGTAAGTTTAAAACAAAAGTTTAATTAAGTGAAAGTTTCAGACAAACTGCTATTTTTAATCACTTACCAAAGCACTGAAGATTTTTTAAAAAATATTTAAGACTTTTCAAAAGTGCCCAGTGTAGGCTAGAATGTAGAGAAATAGGAATACTTACCACTCAGAAATTAACTGGGAAAATCACCACTGCTGGTAGCAAAACAAGTATCTACTCCCTGGAACTGATGGTACCTCAAAGCTGGAGAGCTTGGCTGAACACCATGTAAAATACCCCTTTGCAATGGTATTCATGTTTCAGTTTCCTGAATCATGACTCCTGGGTACTCAGTGGTGTCTAATATATGAACAGAGTTTCCACACTGCTGGTGTGTCTCCATCAGAGCACAGGGCTCATTTGATCCCAGCTTGTCTGCACATGTGTCTGTGAGTCTGTCCTTTCTTCATCCTTCATCATCTGAGTTGGGTCCATCACGGAAGCTGTGCACTCGATGGCAGCCAGAAGCTCCCTGGTTGTTCAGGAAACGACTTCTCAGGATGCCCAGTGCAGGAAATGAGGGTGACCAGTGTTCTGTGCGCATGTGTGTATACATGTGTGCATGTATGTATGTGTATTTATGTACCTGAGGGTGCACATGCATGTACAGGTTAGAGGACAACCTCTGGTGTCCTTCCTCAGGTCCTGGCTACCTATTTTGTTTTGTTTTGAAGTCAGTGCCTTTCCCTGGCCTGGAACTTGCCAAACAGGCTAGAATGGCTGCCCGTGAGCACCAGAGTATTCCATAAACAGGAGAACACACTTCAGCAAGGTGGAAGAAGAAAGCCAGACTCCCCAAAGCTGTCCTCTGAGGTCAACATATATGAGTTTTGCCTGCTCACAACCTACCCCCTTACACAATAATAATATGACATTTTAAAATGATAAAAATTCATAAACCATTTGAGTATGAAGAATTCATACTGATTTGCAAAATAAAATTAGGCGAACCATGGAAAATGATGTCACTTTTAAAATGTTAGTGAACTTAAAAGGCTTTTATGTTTATGTGTATGACATGTGTCTGTGTGTACATGTGTGTGCAGGTGCCCTGGGAAGTCAGAAAAGGGCTCCGGATCCCCTGGAGTTGGAGTTACAGGCAGCTATAAGCTATCAGGTGTGGGTGCTGGGAACAAACTAAACTAGTGCCTTTACTACTGAGCCATCTCTCCAGCCCACTTTTTCAAATTCTTTTTATTCATCCTTTTACACTTTCCCATGTGCAGTGCGCTTTGAGCACACACGTCTCCACTGTCCTCTCTTATCCCTCCTCCTTCCAGACCTTTCTTCTCAGCAACTTCCCCTCTTACTTCATGCAGTTCAGAGAGGCTCGGCTGCAGAGCACTGGCCCAGCATGCAGGGGTCCTGTTTTCCATCCCTAGCCCTGTAGGGAATGGGGGAAGTAACCTGACTTACCTGTAACTTGGTCATTGTTCTCTTCTCTCTGAGACAAGGCAGGGCTCTGGGAAGCAAGCTGGGGGAGGAAGGGCTTGGTGAGAACATTGCTAGGACAGTTGGTCCACATGGCTTCCTCAGCTTCTCCATCAGCCCCAAGGGCTGTGAGCGCTGAGCAGGCTTTTCTCTCTACTTCCTGCTAATTGGTAGTGTAAGCCTCCAGGTTACAAGACTCACTCACCACATTCTCTATTTCTGGCAGCTTCAGGGGTGCTAGGCACTCTTACCTTCTGCCTACAAAACTGCCTGTGGTGATGGGCTTCCCAGAAAAACAAATCTTTATTAAGCTCTGAACTCTCTGATCAATGCTGTCATGACTGACCACCACTCTCAGAAGCGTCAGTCAACTGTGGCAGCTAGCTTACTTATTATTGTTTCCATACATGAGAGTGATATTGCCCTCTTCTGTGTCTCGCTCTAAAAGACTTAATTACTAGCACACATTGTTCATTTGCAAGATCCTCCATAAAGTCTCTTTCCCCCACAGGCATGAAAATAATGACCAATTTAAAAACAAAAACAAAAAACCAAAAACTTAAACCCTAAGGAAAGGGGAGTTTGGGCCTACAAGATGGCTCAATGGGTGGAGGAAACTGCCACTGAGTCTAATCTGCTGAGTTTGAGTCTCTGGGCACCACTGGGTTGACTCCCACAAGTTGTCTTTTGAGTTCCTCTTTTATTTACTTATATAATTATTAATAAATCCACTTAATAAATTTAATGAAATAAAAATAGTTTATTTATTTAAATAAATAAATGGGGAAAAAATCACATAAAAAGTAGAGCTGCATACCACTTAAGAATTCAGGACCCTGGTGATGAGTCACAGCTCCTCTGCCAGGCTCCCCTGGGAAGCTAGACTCTCTTGGGGCTCTGCAAGCTGCTGAGGTGTGTCAGTGTCGTGCAGCTCCGCCTCAGACAGAGCCCAGCGAGAGAGGACCCGGATGCCCCGCTTCTCCCTGGGCCTCAAACTCGGGTATACATCAGAAGCACAGGCGCAAACGAAAGTGCCAAGCGACGCCCCAGGTTTTCACCTCACAGGAAGCACTCACATGCAGCCTCCCCTCCCGGGAGCGGAAACGACCTTGACCACGGCAGGTGTCGGAACTACAATTCCCAGAATTCCTCAGCGGATGCACCCTCTGGGGACTACATTCCCCAGAATGGCTAAGCTTCGGTGAACCTTTTTTAACTATGGTGAGGTCAATGGAAATCCTTTTGGTAGCTCACTCTACGGTGTTGCTTTTAGGTTTATTCATTTCTGAAAATCCATGAAAGACAATTGCGGATACTTCTTTTTTTTTTTTTTCCAGAGACAGGGTTTTCTCTTTGTAGCCCTGGCTGTTCTGGAACTTCCTCTGTAGTCCAGGTTGACCTCAAACTGACAGATCTGCCTGCCTTTCTCCCAAGTGCTGGGATTAAAGGCGAGGGCCATCAGGCCTAGCTGTGGATACTTCAAAACAAAACAAAACAAAACAATGAAATATCGTCTTATATTGCATTATAAAAGCTAGCAGGGAAACTGCACAACTGCAGTTGCTTAATTCTGCGGCAGAGTCAGAGTTTCTGCATAGAATCCCCCTGTGAGGGGTGAGGGACTGGCTCAGTTGTCGAACATCTGCCCAGAATCCCCTAGTGAGGGGGTGTGGGAGTGACCTGGTGGTAGAACATGGGCTATCTGGGTCACTCTTTATTGCTGTGAAGAGCCACCATGACCAAGGCAACTCTTATAAAAGGAAACATTTAGTTAGGGGCTTGCTTACACTTTTTGGGCTTTAGTACATTATCATGGCAGGAGCATGGACGCCGCAGGTATGGTAGTGAGAGTTACATTCTGATCCATACTCGAGAGACAGAAAAAGAGACACTGGGCCTGGCATGTGCTCTTAAAATCTCAAAACGATCTCCAGTGATATACTTTCACCAACAAGGCCATACCTCCTCATCTTTCAAATCCTTTCAAATAGTTCCACTCCCTGGTGACTAAGCATTTTAACATAGGGCGCTCTCACTCAAACCAGAACCTGCCCAGAATCCTCCAATGGAGGCTTGATCCTTGACCTTCAGAGCCCTGGAGCTGTCAGAAATAACTGTTCTTTATCTGAGATACAGCCTTGGAGAATCTGTGGAAGCAGCACAAATCAGTCTGAACTACAGGGCGGAGTTTCAGATCGATCTGGGTCATGGAGGGCAGTCTGACCTAAAACTAGAGGGGAAGGAGGAGGAGCAAGTCATTAACAATTCAAGTTTAGTAAAAACTTTCATCAGCAGCGAATATTTTATATAAAAACATTTGAAATATTGTTTACAGTATAAACAAACAAACGACAGTAACAACAAAAACCCTGTTCCCACAGAATTTCAGGGCCCATAATTCCAGTTGCACACATTTTAGTTCACTTTACGAGGCCGATAAATACAGGATGCTAACTGAAGGCTCCTTATAGGAATACTGAGGAACACAAATCAGTAGGAATGGAGGTTGGATACGGGTGAGCATTTTCAAATGAGTCTTATTTACAGGGCCCTTCTCCGCGTGCACCAGGAATGGCTGGGTCCTGAGCCACATGCAGCTATGCACAGCAAATACAAAGGGGAGCTTCCTATGAGAAAGGGATGCTTCTGTCAACAACGGTTCTGCCGATCACCAGCGTTGGCTAAATCTTTTCCTGCAGCCTTTCTGTGTGGACCTGGATGGATGCTGAGATTTCCCTCCAGGCCACGTTGTAGGTGGGCCCGGTGCTGTTTGTATTGTGATACTAATTCTACTCTCCTGGGAAGGGCTGGGGACAAGGAGTGAGTCACGTGTTCAGGTGACTCCTTGTGAACCAATCCCCTAATGAATAAAGGAGCCAATCACTGGGCAAGTAGGAGAGACTTCTGGATTGGATGGAGGAAGAGAGGAAGCAGGAGAGAGTTAGGTCTTTTTGGACAGGGATAGGGTGAGGACAAGATGTAATTACTAGTGTCTCCCTGTTTCAATGGCGGATCTGTCAGGATTCGCCAGTGGAGGATTTAGATTTAATAAGTCTTACAAGATTAGAATTTTAATTGTGCCCAGTGATTGAGTTACCATTGTTTTTGAACTAAGTTTGTGTTGCATTTTCCTTCATGCAGTGGCTCATCTAGGTTCAAGAGAGAAAGGTATGGTGGCAAAGCGTGGGTGCCTGATGTGCACCACAAAGGTCGTGGTGGTTTTGAAGCGTGGGGCTGATGTGGTGACGCACCAGTAGGAACTTAGCGAGGTGGGTGGAGAGATTTTGGAGCTCTGAGTCAGGTAGTCTTAAGAACTGACAGATGAGATCGCCGGGGCTGAGAGTAGCTGGGAGAAGCGCGGGAACTTGGAGTTCATTTTATATTTCCCACAACAATGTAACAGACATGGTAACCATACATTTATAGAGCAACTTTCCACTGGTCTGTGATTTCTGACGTTTGTAAAGACTTTCCCAGCTGCGCATTGGTGCCACAAACCTTTAATCCTGCACCTAGGAGGAAGAGGCAGGTAGATTTCTGAGTTCAAGGCCAGCGTGGTCTAAAGAGCATATTCCAGGACAGCTAGATCAACAGCCATCTTGAGAAAATAAAATAAAATAAAGGAAAAGAATTGATCTCCCAAAGAGAAGCTCATCTATAGGATGAAATTTAAACCTGGCATTCTTTTCTAATTCAGCTATCTCCCAAAATAATTGAGACAGAGTTCATCTTCATCTGACCTGCAGCCGTCTTCTTCTTCTTCTTCGTTCTCTCTCTCTGGCCCCTGGCTTAGATGGGAAGTTCAGCCTTCCTATGTCCTCTGCCTAATCATTGGCTGTTCAGCATTTTCTTAGCCAATCAGAAATAGCTGGGGCACATTCTTTACATCTCGTCGATACAGGAGATGTTCCAGTATTCATGACAATGCCAATGTCTGCACTGTTACCAGTTCTGAGGCACAGAAACACCAGCATCTGAATCCATAGTGCACAAGACCATCCTCCCACATCTCCCCTTGTAGTCCACGGAAAGGCTCTCTTTCTTATAACAATAAACTATATGCAGTAAGAACAATTACAAAACAATTATGAAAACTATCAGGTAAGAATTACATTCACAATGTCCAGTCCATTTGTATTTGTCAACTTTGGAGAAGTTGTATGTATCCTATTTTGATGAGTTCAGAGTTCTCTGTACTTAAATCATTTTCTACCATACCTTGCATTTACTAACCTAAAAAATATCTACTTACACGCTGGGCAGTGGTGGTGCAAGCCTTTAATCCTAGCACTTGGGAGGCAGAGGCAGGCAGATTTCTGAGTTCAAGGCCAGCCTGGTCTACAGAGCGAGTTCCAGGACAGCCAGGAAACCTGGATTTTGAAACCCTGTCTTGAAAAACAAAAACAACAACAAAAATCTACTTACACCTAAAAATATCTTTTCAAAATATATTCTAAACTCTAAAACAACTTAATTGTGAGACGATAACTGGCAAACACCATGCAGAAAGACCTGCAGGAGGCAAGTGAGCTTCCTGGAGACTGCCCCACAATTTTTCTGTGATGGGCGTACCCTGGAGAAGCTCAGCTCCACAGGCTTTGTCCTGGATTGCTTCTTGCTACTGATGTGCCTTCTCATGTTTGACCTTGCTATATTCCTCATATATCTGGCCTGGCGTGATTGGGCCTCATTGCTTATAGCCTGATGTGATTACTTCCTGGGTGATATGACATTCTTTTGGACAAGTTTCCTGCAGATCAACATGAAGATAAACTTTCATGAGATGATGCTGTTTAGATGAATTAATGATGTTATGGCTTTTCTGACTTAAGTAGTTTTAGGAAGTTAGTTTGATCTAAATTATTTTGGAAAGTTAGGGTAGTTGATAGAGAGTATAAAGTTAGAATCAAGAATAGAATATCCCCATTTCCTTATAGAATAGGAAGAGCTTCATTGGTTAGAAACAGTACAATGAGCTTTCATGAGTTACAACCACATAATTGCAGGAGCAAGAAAAATAGACTTGGGACAAGTTAATGATAAAAAAAAAAAATTCCAGGTTGGGTTTGAGTTCCTTGATTTTCTGATCTAGGCATGTGGTCATAGATTTCAGTGTGCACCATGAAAAGGAAGGTAATAAACAAAGAGGACACAATTTCACTGTAAATGTAAAATCAGAAAGCAGATGATTAGCCAATTTAGCTGATCAAGATTTCAAAAATAAGACATAATATAGAAGATGATCTGTTTCATGATAAATACAAATTGTTTTTTTTTTTTCCAAGACAGGGTTTCTCTGTGTAGCCCTGGCTGTCCTGAAACTCACTCTGTAGACCAGGCTGGCTTCGAACTCAGAAATCCACCTGCCTCTGCCTCCCAAGTGCTGGGATTAAAGGCGTGCGCCACCACCGCCCGACATAAATACAAATTGTTAAGCATAGGAAAAAAACTTGTTTTCCTAGACTGGCTTGCTAAAACTTTGTTAATATATGACAAAAGATTTATTGCTTTGGGGTTACAACAGACTTGTGGAGAGAAAGATAGATGGGAAATGTTTAGTTCATTATCAGTTTTAAAAGAAGAATACACAATCAATAATCCTTTTTGTGGAGAGCTTTTTGGGGCCACTTGGCAGGATTTTGACATTGGGCCAGGACAAGGAAGTGGGCTTCAGGCAGAAATCTAATTTTAGTCTAGAACAAAGAAGTAGGCCTCAGGCAAGAATAAGACTTTGGATTAGGACGGGGAGTAGCTCCGATACCTTGGTCATCCTGATCAGCCCTTAGAAACAGGCGTCGCAGGACTGTGTTCATTGCCTTGCTTCTTCCTTGACTATTTGTGTTTACTGTGCTGCTTGACCTTATTACTTGCATGTAATTAAAATGGTATAAAAGCAGATTGGGAACAAATAAACCACCTGAGCCTCAGAACTGGCTGGGGTCATGCTACAATGTTATCTAATTATCTGTTTTGTTTTTTGTTTTTTTTTTTTTTTTAAATCCTCCCTCATTCGCTGGAGAATCTGTTGATTGACTGAGCTGGCTTGGTCACCTTTTGTAATTTCCTTTTGTGTAATGATTCTAATCAGTTTCTGAAGAATATGTTTTTGTGGTGATTGTTTTTTAGGGAATATATAACTTGTGGCTATGAGGTAATTCTTCTTATATAGAAAACTTTGTCTTAGTGGGTATAAAAGGGCTAAAGGAGAAAATGAAGTTGTTGGAGCCTGCTTGTTGGAGCTTTACTCCGTTCATCTAATATGTCTGTTTATATGTATGTATGTCTATAATTATGTATGTATATGTATGTATGAAGGTTTTAAACCTTGTTGGAACTTGTTTCATCCACCGTGTGTGTGTGTGTGTGTGTGTGTGTGTGTGTGTGTGTGTGATATTCTCCCCCTTTCTTGCTCCCTCAGAAGAAGTCTGAAGTCTGTTGAGTGACTAATTGCTGACTGCATACTCGGCCTTTCTGTGATATTGAAGCTGGCCATTGAAATTAAATTATCTAGTCTTCAACCCCATCCAAGACTTGAGAAAGAATAAATATTACCTGAGTATGCAGAAATGCAGAGCAAGCAGCTTCCAAAACTATAGGAATCATAGAGACAGCTGGCTGCCTGGAGAGCTACCCAAAATTTCTCTACAACTTTGGACTACCCATCTTCAGACTTCTGGCCCAGTATACAACAGACATTTTTTGTGAAGCAGGAATTATGAAGGACTTGTCTGTCTTTTCCTAGCAAAATTTGGCAGTCAACTTCTCTGAGTCTAGTTTGTCTAGTTAGACAGCATTTTGTCCAGTTGAACCACGGGCATTTTCTTGCCCATTAGCAATCTTGCCACTTTTGAGACAAACTCTGTAGGGAGGTTCTTCAATGTTCGCCATCTTCTTTGAATTAATGGGGGTGCTTCCAGGAGCTGACATGTCTCACTGCTAGAAAAGCCTTTTATTTATAAAACATCATTAAACACTATAGTCTGTAGATCTCTGAGGTTTTTGAAGATCAACTATCTATGGTATATCTGCAAAAGCAAATATGGCTTGTATCTCCTATTTAGTATCTGTCCAACTTTGAAAATATCTTTCTGTAATCAACTAGACTATTATCTAACATGAGCATGAGTTTCATTGACTATTTACTTGCATTTCTTAATTACCTTAAACAGTTTGTAATGGCAGCTTTCAACAAATAGAACTTCATTTTGTATTTTTAAATAAATTGCATTGTTTCAATGTCTTTTCTTTGTTGTTGTTTTGTTTGTTTTTTGTTTGTTTTGAGACAGGGTTTCTCTGTGTAGCCCTGGCTGTCCTGGAACTCACTCTGTAGACCAGGCTGGCCTCGAACTCAGAAATCTGCCTGCCTCTGCCTCCCAAGTACTGGGATTAAAGGCGTGCGCCACCACCGCCCGGCCTTGTTTCAATATCTTAAGAGTAGAAACATATATACATAGTATGTTGTAACCAATTATAACCTTAATTTTCTATCAATATACAAACATCTATACCAATGTAAGATTATTGGCTAGTAACAGCTCTATAAGAGTAGATCTACCCTCATTTCTGTTACATTATTCCTATATCCTCCCCTTTTCTTTTCAGCCTGTCTCCCCTTAACATTAGATAAGAAAGAAAGAAAGATGGAAAAGAGAAAAAGAAAGAGATAAATTCCTTAGTCTAGCCTCCTACACCTTGTTTCCTCCCTGATCAAGACCGTAAACAACTTGTAACCAATCCCCTTTAAGCAATGATCATCACCCGAAGAACGACACTAACCCACCCAGCCCACGTCTTGGGAAATGGAGTGCTGCTCTCTTAACACTGCTTCCTGCTGTCTGGGGCGGCTTTTTACTCTTTTGGGTGCTCAAGACAATTGGGGCATTGGCTGGTCTTTAAAAGGCTATCTGTAACATTTGCTGTCCAGTTTCTATGTGTTGTGAGAGGTGCAGGCTTAAACAAAGTCCTGACCCAAACAGTATGAGAGGTTGGACGAGTTGGGGCTATCTGGGATCAATAGTTTTCTTTGAAGCTGTCCTGGAAGCAAGCTTCGATAAAAGCAGCTATTAAGCCAGTTTGAGGTTGGACTAAGTAGGATGCTGTAATAATGTTTCAGCATCCTACAGGTTGAGTCCTGTGAGGGACGTGGCAAATTTTTTGGTGTTTCGTCCTTTTGTTCTGTAAACATGTGAACTTTTAGAGGTAATAGACATCTTTGCATTAACACATTTATGGAATGTGCAATGTGCACGGAGCAGCTATATGTGATTCTCTGCTTTTTGTATGAGCAGGTGAAAGGCATCTGTCTTTTTTATAGGTGAGTTTGTATGAGCAGGTGAAGGGCGCCTGTCTTTTTTATAGGTGAGTTTGGATCGTATAGCTGTCTTAGTTTGGGTTTTATTGGTGTTACAAGATACCATGACCAAAGTAATATTTATAAAGAAAATTGGGTCAGCCTTACAGCTTGAGAAGTTCACTCCGTTATCATCATGGCAGAATATTGTCAGCATGCTGGCAAACATGATGTTGAAACCTGCTCCCCTAGCGTAGCTGTGGCCATCTTGTTCAATGCCTGCCAGTCATTTTATATTGTTACTGACATAGAAGAATAGCTTGACTCAGAGCAGGGCCAAACTGAGCATCATACTTTGTTATGTTCACAAGTTTGTTAATCTTAAGAAATTTCATGGGCTGGAGAGATGGCTCAGTGACTAAGAACACTGACTGCTCTTCCAGAGGACCTGAGTTCAAATCCCAGCAACCACATGGTGGCTCACAACCACCTGTAATGAGACCTGATACCCTCTTCTAGTGTGTCTGAAGACAGCTACAGTGTACTTACATATAATCAATACATCTTTAAAAAAAAATCCACAAACATAAGGTCTATTTAGGACCAAAGGTCAGTTAAAACTGTTTTGTCTAGCTAGTCAAAACTGCCAATCTCCTGGCATGTCTTCCTGTGCCTGCACATAAGCTCACTGTGGTTTTTACTTATAAAAACTAGCCCTGAGAAATATTTATCATCTCAGTTTAGCTCCCAAGTCTACACTGTGTCATCCCTGATTGATCAGTCTTGGGGGGTGCATTTAAAAAGACCATCCCTGTTTGACCGAGATCGGTATTTGAGTATTTGTGCCAGGTGACAGAAAAACAACTTTTTAAACTCTTGTTGTGAACATGGTATTTCTTATGGAATTCTGAAGCTTCTAGCATATTTCTTATCAATAGCTGATAAATTTCATCATTACCATGTGATAGAGGGCCAGGTAGGTACACATGCATGGGATATGATATGTGTTCATACAATGGATGATTTCTACTTCTGATCAATCGTTGTAGTTCAGTAAAACAGTGAAGTTGACTTCGAATCACCCTGAATAAGTTCAGCAGTTTCTGTATGCAAGCAACTCTTTCTGTATACTTAGAGTCAGTGACTGTAATCAGAGATTCAGGAGAATTTAATAACACCATGACAATGGTGTATAATAACACCATGACAATGGTGTACAGCTCTGAGTTTTGAACTCAAGTGTATGTGGCTTTGTTTTGGGAAATATTAAAAAATGGCACCATCCCGTGCTATACCCAGTTACTCTCGGGCCCCGGCGACCCTGCTGTCTCCATGGCTAGCCCCATGCAGTGACCGATCACTCACCTTTCTCTTGCTGTAGATTCTGCTCACATTCCTAGCCATCTACCCACTGTGGTCAGCGGTCCCAAATCCCAGTAACCCGGTAAAATCAAAACTCTAGAGGTTTGTAAGTCAGATTTATATCAGTAAATTCTCACCCCACAAAACGTCCACACAATTTACTCAGAGCCAGTTGATATTGACATAAATTGCTCACCTAGATAAGACAAATTGTCCTGTAATTATCCATCCCTTATATTAGTATTCATAGCTACCTGTGGCTATTTAGATCCACGTGGAATATGGATCATTCCCCCACCCCCAGTCTTCTTTCCTTCTCTCTATCCTCTCCCCTGTCTCTAAAACTCTCTGCCCACCTTCCTTTTCCATGCCCAATCACAGGCTTCTTCTTTTAATATTTAAATTAATTGGGGAAAATGCTGCTACATTTCACCCTTTCTGTCCAATTAAAATGCTCTTTTATCTCAGATATAAACTGAGCATAACAATTATTATTTTGTTTATAATTTATAAAGTACAAGATAGACCTAACACCGAGTCCATCATTTTTGTTAATTAAATAGAACACTCTGTCATCTATCCTAACTTGAAAGACTTATAAAGCTGGGCAGTGGTGGCGCACGCCTTTAATCCCAGCACTTGGGAGGCAGAGGCAGGTGGATTTCTGAGTTCGAGGGCAGCCTGGTCTACAGAGTGAGTTCCAGGACAGCCAGGTTTACTCAGAAAAACCCTGTCTTGAAAAACCAAAAAAAAAAAAAAAAAAAACTAAAACTTACAAAAAACTTTATATGTTATGTCCCAGTTTAGCTTGTATACTACCTGAAAACTATCTTCTCAAATACGTTCTCTCAATGCTAAATAGCCCAGGTTATCTATGGGACTATAAAAAGTCTTTCAACCCCATCAGAAACCCAAGAGTGACCAATACTATCTGAAAATATAGGAAGCCTAACACAGCTTCCAGAACTGAGACAAATTGTAGAGATAGCTGCCTACCCATGCAGCTCCAGTAAGTCAGGAGGTTGGAGCATCAGTCTTCAGCCTTCTGGCCCAGGATATTCTGACAGACCTTGAAAAACAGGAGTTGTTAAGGACTAGCCTATTCTGTCTCAACAGAACTAAGGTGTCCTAACCTGTAACTTGTGTCCTCTCAAGAGCAGTACAGGTCTGCAGGAGAGATTGGCAATTTCTGCCCAGTGGCCACTTAGCCACAAGGTACAACCTCGCCTGGAGTTAAGGTGCTTAGCTGTTAGGAGTAGGTTTGCCTCAACAAGTGAATAAATAACATAAAATGTCACATCTGTGGATTTCTGACGTTTTTTGAAAACCAACTATCTATGTAAAGTAATCTGGTCTGTTAACTACCCTCAGCTATTTATAATTAAAATATCTGAAAATACCCTAACAATAAACTCAGAGCCAGGAATTTGCTCTCTGGCCCTTAACTCACAGACTTAAACATCTCAGATCAGTTTATAACAGTTATAGAAGGACTGGGTCCAAGCCTTGAACTTTTAAAATCTTTGTATCAATAGAAGAAATTTATACCAATGAAAACCTTGATTTTTACATCAAAATGAATTCTGTACCAAAATAAGAAATTATGACTTCAACCTAATAACTATTGTAAAGATTTCTACCAAATGAGATTATGGCTACACAATCAATTCTAGC
>JADRCD010179141.1:0-13963 GCA_019843815.1 Montemys delectorum
CTTGTGTCAAGTTGACACACAAAACCAGCCACTACAGTAGGCATAGATTGGGATGATTAATGGAACCACATGTGTGCTAAAAGGGAAACTGCTACTCTAAGAGAAATTAAAAGCATTTTAAAGTATTTGTACTTATAACCATCAATCTGTGCTGATCTAGACATTGGTTAGAGAAGCTCCTTTATGCAGCAGACAGCAGTTGCTGTAGAGATACGTAACTGGTCAACATTCTGAGAATAAGTGCCTGTGAGCGCTCATCCATATATAGGACATCTACATGAGTACTATACCCAACTCCAAGGCTTGATGAACATCCAGGAAGTAGGAGTGAAAAGAAACTAAGAGGGGAAATATGGGAAGGATAGCTGTGCCATCCTGTCTTCTGAAAATGGCATAGCTGTTGCATTCATAGGCTCACAGCCATTGTGGTTAGTGGCACAAGATCAAGACAGTCAAAATCCCAGCATCAGTAGGGAAAGGACCTCTAGGTCCTTTAAAAAAACTAAACTCTGTCTTTGGCTAAGGAACTATCAGAAGTTGATCTAGGCTAGGAAAGGGAGAACCTGTTCTCTTCCAGGATGCAGCCAGTAATAGATGTTCCATACTACAGTGGGAGGCTCCAGCCCATTTGTCATACACATGCAGAGAGCACTAAATAGACCCCGTGAGATGAATAGAAAGAAGAATAGATGGATGGGTGGGCAGATGGATGGAGAAACAAAAAACACATGAATTTGGGAGCTGAAGGAGGAAAATAAGAGGGTGCACTTGATCAAAATACACTCAATATATAATTCTTTAAAAATAAAAGTAATTCTTTTTTTTAAAGGACCTCTAGGGCTAAAAAAATGGATCTGGCTTTTTGTTTGGTTGGTTTGGTTTTGGGGATTTTTTGTGCACTTTTTTGAGAGCAAGAGAAAGAATCTAAAGTTGGATATAGAGGGAGCTAAGACAGATCTGTGGGTAGGAGGGGAAAGAATATCATCAAAATATTGACCTGAGAAGTTGAAGGTGAGGAAAAGTGTATGATAACAATATTTTGTAACTTTTTAAATTATTTTTTAAAAGAACACATACTGCTCTCACAAAGGACCCAAGTTGAGTTTCTAGCACCCAGGGGACTTAAAACTGTCTCTACCTTCAGCTATATGGAATTCAACTCCTCCAGCCTGAGCTGATACTCACACTCACATAAATGCATGTACTTACATATCAACCCATATAATTTAAAATTTAAAATAAAAAATAGAAATAAATCAATCTTTAGAAAAATTAAAACTCTATTAGAAGTAAGGAAATGAATGGTTGTTTCTGTGCAGTGGATGAGTATGTGTGATGAATACGTGTGTGTGCACATATGTGCTTAGGTATGCTCACCTGCATGCGTAGGTATTGTAGTCAGAGGTTGATATGAGCGTCTTTCATTATTCTCCATTTTTTGACAGTTTCATGCATATATAATGAATTTTGCTCATTATTTTTACTCCCATTGCTTTCTTTCATCCTTCCCTTCAGCCAAAACCCTTCTATTTCTCTCAAAGCCCACATTGACTTTGATGTCTTTTGAGGTTTTTGTTTTGTTTTGTTTGTAACTCAGTGTTATGGTTACTTAAATGAGCATTTTCAGGGGGGCAGTTATTGTCTGGAACACAGGCTATCTTTCAATGGCAACTCCACTGAAAAGAGGTTATTCCCTATCCCCCAACAACCATGAACTGTTCTTAGTCCCTCGATGAGAGGCATGGCTTTATGAGGCCATTCCCCAAGCATGAGGAAATCCCACCTTAGGTTTTCTCAAGACAGTATCTCTTCCTGAACCTGAAGCTGGCCTGTTTGGGTAGACTGACTGACAGAAGGTCTGTGAGACCTGCATCCTTGTGGTAAAAGCTGCACATCATTGTCCTTGGTTTTTATGTGGATGCTAGGAATTTGAACTCAGGTCCTCATGCTTATACCGAAAGTACTTTACCCACTGAGCTATTCCTCCAGTCCCAAGAATCAACAAGTTAATGTTAAAAAGCAGAATGCAACAGTGACTTCCAGTTCCCATAGGCCTGTGTGGAGGGCTGCTTAATCCTGCCCATTCCTGACCCTCAATCCTTCTTAGTGCATTTCATGTCCATGATCTCTCATCAGCCCTAACCCATGGAACAGGTTCAACCCACAAACCTATACTTTGCCTTCCTTTCTCTGTTCTGCATTGTTCAACTCATTTTTATCATCTTGAAGGCATTTGAAAATTTCCAAGTACAACCCTTATTTTAGGTCTATATGAGGAACGTGAGCATGCTAGTAGAACTCAAAAAGTGCTAGTTCCTTCCTTTCAATATTTACTGTTTTCAAATCTATCATTTCATCCCATACCTCATAGTTGTGTTTTTGAGATATTCAATCCTCTACACTTAGTGCCTAAACCATTACATATACTAAGACTAAAATGCTAACACTTAAAAGTGCTTATTACAAGTCAGGTACATGTACCGCACTACAACCCTTCAGGGAGTTACAATTAGCATTTCTTTTTGATGGATGTGGAAATTGAGACACGGAAGAATGAAATAACTTGCCCAAATTTATACAGGTACTTAGAGAACTAGAATCAAAATAAATGTATAAGTAAATAAATAAAACATGGGAGGGTGATGCTTAGTGCAAAGTACATTTATTGATGGAAACAAATATTCTCTGGGCAAAAATAATTATGCCATTTTATTAGATATTTTCTTTATTTACATTTCAAATGTTCTCCTCTTTCCTGGTTTCCCCTCTGGGGGGAAAAAAAACTATTACCTCCCTCTCCCCATGCTCAAAAAAACCACCCTCTCCCACTTCCTGGCCCTGGCATTCCCCAACACAGGGGCATAGAGCCTTCACAGGACCAAGGGCCTCTCCTCCCATTGATGACCCACAAGGTCATCCTCTGCTGCATATGCAGCTGGAGCCCTGAGTCCATCATGTGTACTCTTTGGTTGGTTGTTTAGTCCCTGGGAGCTCTGGGAGTACTGGTTAGTTCATATTGTTCTTCCTCATATGGGGCTACAAACCCGTTCAGCTCTTTCAGTCCTTTCTCCAGCTCCTTCATTGGAGACCCTGTGCTCAGTCCAATGGATGGCTATGAGCCTCCACTTCTGTCTTAGTCGGGCATTGGCAGAGACTCTCAGGAGACAACTATATCAGGCTCCTGTCAGCTTGCACTTGCTGGCATCCACAATTGTATCTGGGTTTGGTGATTGGATATGGGAATGATCCCCAGGTGAGGCAGTCTCTGGATTGTCCCTCCTTCAGTCAACTCCATACTTTGTCTCTGCAACTCCTTCCATGAGTATTTTGTTTCCCCTTCTAAGAGGGATCGAGTATCCACACTTTGGTCTTCCTTCTTCTTGAGTTTCTTGTGGTTTGTGCATTGTATCTTGGCTATTCTGAACTTCTGGGCTAATATCCACTTATCAGTGAGTGCATACCATGTGTGTTCTTTTGTGATTGGGTTACCTCACTCAGGATGATATCCTTCAGATCCATCCATTTTCCTAAGAATTTCATAAGTTCATTGTTTTTAAAAAGAAGTTAGACTCTAGAGAACCAAATAACCCTATTTAAAAGTGGGGTACAGAACTAAACAAAGAATTCTGAACTGATGAATACCGAATGGCTGAGAAGCACCTATAGAAATGTTCAACATTCTTAGTCATCAGGGAAATGCAAATCAAAACAACCCTGAGATTCCACCTCACACGAGTCAGATTGGCTAGGATAAAAAACTGAGGTGACAGCAGTGCTGAAGAGGTTGTAGAGAAAGAGGAATACTCCTTCATTGCTGGTGAGATTGCAAGCTGGTACAACCACTCTGGAAATCAGTTTGGCAGTTCCTCAGAAAATTGGACATAGTACTTCCTGAGGACCCAGCTATACCACTTTTGGACATATACACAGAAGATGCTCCAACATGTAATAAAGACTCATACTCCATTATGTTCATAGCAGCCTTATTTATAATAGCCAGGAGCTGGAAAGAACCCAGATATCCCTCAACAGAGGAATGGATACAGAAAATGTAGTACAATTATGCTATTTTTAAACACAACAAACTCAGTAAACAAACTACTTCAGGCATGAGCTTTCAAAGAGCCCAGTTTCTCTAGATTGACCATGTGCCTTAGTAGGGTTTCTGTTGCTGTGAAAAAGCACCATGGACAAAAAGCAAGTTGGGAAGAAAGGGGTTTATGTTGCTTACACTTCTAGATCATAGTCCATTATTGGAGAAAGTCAGGACAGGAACTCAGGCGGGGCAGGATCCTGGAAGCAGGAACTGATGTAGAAGCCATGGAGGGATGCTGGTTACTTGCTTGCTTCATATTGCTTGCTCAGCCTGCTTCCTTATAGAACCCAGGACCACCAGTCTAGAGATGATACCACCCACAATTGAGAAACAGCTGGATCTCATGAAATCATTTCTTCAACTGAGGCTCCTTTTTCTCTCATGACTCCAGTTGTGTCAAACTGGCACACAAAACCATCCAGTACAGTCAGAATCAGAAGTTAAAATCTCTGGTGGTATGAGCATCAGGAAAAGTCATAACTATTCTCTGCAGCTCTCATCCTCAGCAAGGATTAACAGAACACAACCAGAATGAGTATGTGAATTTTGACTTCATACCTCTCTAATTTCAACTACTTTTCTTGCTCTTCCTTCCTCTTGTCTGTATTGCTCAGATTCACTGTATAGGTTGGAGTCTGAGTAGTATCCAGGAATGACCCTCAGCCCCCATTAATGTGTTCAGATAATTTAAAGGTATAAATGAGATGTTTCATATGTCAGGCACTGCAAGCTGACATGGAGAATTCAGGTCTAAAAAAGACATGTTTGTCCTAAGAGATCTTAAAGTCTTTCTGTAGAGACAGCTATTTCCAAGTAATTCTTCAGAGTATTTCAACTATCATTGGGAATAAAGGGTAGTAAGTGGAAATGCAGAGAATAATTTGCTGAAATGAGGCTAATAGACACAGAGCTTTAACAGAATAAGAAGGTTGGTTAAAATCACATCCCTGAAGTTCATGGCATGTGTAGTCAAATTCCAATTTAACTATTACACTAAGAAGGGTCCTCTAAGGACATATTATAAGCCCAACTTCAAAAGAGTGAAGAACAAAAATATCATGAGTAGCTACACTGGCATACAATGTTCAAGAGCCAGAGATCTCTCTTCACCTAGATTCACAACCTGTGACCAAGATACCAGAAGCAGCAAATGTGAGCCAAGCTACCCAGCATAAGTTTTCTAGGGTGGATTGTGGAAAGGACAACAGGATTCAGCTCCATCAAAGGCATATGGACATGGGTGATTGGGTGATTGGTAGCCATGTGTAAGAATCAGCAACGTTGCATGGATGACAATTTCTAGACTCCTAGAATGTGCTTATATACAAGTATGCATTTGTATTATATAAGTGTGGGTGTGGGGGTGTGTAGATAGAGTCATTTAATCTTCATAACAGTACTATGAAATAGATACTTTATTTGTACCTAGGTAGGAGAAAAACTGAGATGTAAGTTACAGAACATCATCAAAGGACTTTCTACCAAATGTAGAATGAGGCTAGACCACAGATGAAAATGCCTTGCTCAAGAGCCCATGAGAGTCTGTGCAATGGAAAATAGGGATGAATAATTACCAAGAACTTAAGTGTTACAACGAAGGAGGGATAACAAAAGCATCCCTTTCCTAGCTTAGGAATCATCACCTCTGGAAGCTGTCATTGTGCTGACACCAGCAGCCATACCCTCAAAAAGTGTACAACAGAATAACTAATTATAGATCCAGTAGGACCATGTATCTATGAGTCTACAGGATGGGTGAGCTGGGATAGGCTTCATCTCAAGAGTTGTGCCTGAAAACTGCAGGAGTAAAGACAGCTAGAAACTAACAAGGGATCCAGTTGTCATTCACATAAATAAAAAGGACTCCACAGCAGAAAGTTATATGAATCTAGAGCTAGTTGACTATTTCAGAAATCAAATTTGGGACAAAAATATCTAGCTTTTAAGAATTGCCTTTTGTGTTTTCAGATGGTTGACATCTTTCCATCAAAGAATAAGTAATTATATTAATAACCCCCCCAAAAAAAACTATATCCCCTTGAGGTCCTGAGGCAGACAAGACATTTTTTAACTCTCTGATGGGATAGGTGCTGTTATTTAATTAGGGAAAAAAGAAATACCTTTCTTTCTGCCATTCATGAGACTCTTATATTTTCTACTGTGAAGATGCATTAGTATTCACAGCATGTAGGAGGGAAAAAGAAAACCAACGTTATCAATGAAGCATTGCTTATGTTAATTTCTCATTTCTTCATTCATTCATCCAAGAGCTAATCCTTGAGCACTTCTTATTTGCCAGATAAATATTTGTGCTGGGCTTCAAATACTTTGGAGCAAAACTCAGATCCTGACTTCAAGTAGCTGATATCTGGTTTTTAGAACAGGAATTGTCTATCCATCCTGGCTTCCTATCTTAATAGTCTGAGGTGGGGTTTAAATACTTTGTTCACCAGTCTACATGCTTACTAACAAATGTATGATAAAGACAACCAACGAAGTGTATATTCACAATTGAATGTTCTTTGGCCCTATAAATAAATAAAAACATGTACTTTATAAGAAAATAAAATTGAAGATCACCATGTTGAGTGAAATAAGCCATGCTCAGGAAAAAAAATGGTACAAGTTTTCCTTGCTACGAATCCTAAGGAGAAAAACACACCAAACATAAACTGGAGAGGGAAAGAGCTATTGGAAAAGAGGAAAGAGACATGGGCAAGGCTTGGAAAGTGAGGTGGTGAATATGATCAAAGCACATCAAGTGAATAAACAATGTTATGATAATTTCACAACAAATCTCATTATTTTTTATAATTAATATGTATCAAAAATACAAAATACCATTCCCAGTCATCCCAAGCCATACTAAATCAAGTTGTAAAAGAAAAATTCCAATATTGAGAGAACACACACAAAGCAAAACAAAACAAAACAAAACACCTTCTTCATTTCATCTTTTTAAGCCAGTCATTCAGTTTCCCTGACATAAATGGGAAGACAAGATGGAGAATGGATTAGTGGTGCCTGGATCTGGGTGAGTGTTTAATGTCCATAACTACTCCATACTCTTTCAAGAGAGAGTTAACATCAACATCTGCACTCTGTGTGTATATCAAGAAATGAACAATGAATACATGGCAGATTAACAAATGAGGATTATAGTACAAAGCTGTTATTGTGTTAACTTGGATTCCTCCTCCCAATAATTCTTTCCTACCATGTACTGAATCACTGTTCTCTCTTCTCCCTCTGTAGTCTGGGAGCAGTGTCCCAAGGCTCTCAGTATTCTAAGGTAGCCTCAAGCCAATGTGATATCTCACTCTTCTTGCCTGTGACCTTGACCTGTCTAATCAATGCTGTACTTCAGCATTTGCCTGAACAAACAGCCATCATTCTTGGCTGAAAAAATAACTAGCCTTGTTGCTAGGCATCTTATCCTGAGCCAACCCAGTTGTCTGAGGATAGGGTTTAAATACGTGGAGGCACCTATTAACCTCGGCATTCTCAATATGTAGATTTGTAATTCCTCAATTGCAGCTCAAGCCTCTTCAATCAGATTGCCTCTCATAACGTTACAGAACTACCTACTCCTACAGTGGATTACAGAGATTTGGCATCAGCTGGACGCCCTGACTGGTTTGTCTAATGCAACCTTTCCCAAAATGTGCTCCACCACACATTACACTTTTCCCAGGCTGTTAAAGAGTATCTGTATTGCAAACTTTCTCAGGCTCCTCAGTATCGGTGAGAACCACAAATCTCTCACAGACACTGAGGTATGCTACATTTTCCCAACTTATTTAAGCACAGTACTTTTTGGTCCTGTATCTCCTGGGACTAGAGATTTGGAAGAAATGTCATTCTAGATGAAACCGAAAGAATGTTCTTCTCCCTGCTTGGAGTACGGTTCCCACACCCTCATTCCCAAGCCGGACCAATGTCCATTCAGTTGTTGTACCTCAGCTCTAACACTGCTTTCCCCAGCAAGTCATTAAAAGTGACATTTCTGTCAAGCTCTCCTGGCTTTAGAGAAACTGTGTACTTGTTGCCTATTTCTTAAACTCTCCACTTCTTTTCTTGTGGTTCATACCACTGAGGATTGTAATCCTCTTTCTTTTTCTCATAGTGAGATCAGGTCTACAAGGTGATCTCCAGTAATATTAACCACCAATACTTAACCCTTTGTATAGCCACCACCCATTTGAATTTCTGGATGCTCCTAGACAATGAACTATTACACCTGGAATAAGGAAGTAGCTTAGTTAATAGAGTGTTTTCTAACATGCATAAAGTCCTGGTTTCTATGCTTAGAATATTATAAACCAAGCGTGATGACTCATGCCTTTAATCCTAGCATTATGGAGGTAGAAACAGGATGACAAATTCTGGGCCCTTCATAGTCACAGAAGGAGTTCAAGGACAGCCTAGAAAACATGGCATATGTGCACACATAGTATATGCATCCTAATTATATTACTTATAATATATAATATACTCAGTATGTACAGAATAGACAATAATAGTTTGTATAAATTTATATAAATGTCTGTATCTGCATATATATATATAAACATTTATGCCTACATATAAGTATGTATAAATTTTTAAAGGCATACAGATGTTAAGAGCTTCCTGAAATTTTGAGTCATGAAAAGAGAGGAGAAACATTCCCTCTAAAATACTTAATATTTAATAGTCCTTATAAGCTCTCATAACAAATTCAAATATTACTCCAAAGAAGAAATCTTGAACTGTCATTAGCTTTAGAACTGCCAGAGCTTAAGGAAATGAAATCTCACCAGACCACAGCAGCCTTTACTAGAAATCAAAAGGTTAAAAAGCAAGGTGTTCTCAAAGCCTGATGCAGATCTAACTTCCAATGGCTTCAAGCAAGCTTGATGAGAATCTTGTCCCAACATAGCAGGGTGGGAATAGAACTTAGCGTGTCTAACACAGTGTCCCATGGAGTAGTCAGGGAAGAGAAATGAAACCCATCTGATGAGATCCTTTTTGTTCCCCTATTCTTGAGCATTGAGTCTAGCTTATAGCTTTGCACTAGGCAGAGCCAAAGTGTCCCAGTGTGCAGACTGTGGCAAACACTCTGTCAGGTTCATCTCGGAAGCATACTGTCTGGCCTTTGTTCATAGAGAAGGTGTTGGTGGTATCATTCCCAGCCTGGTGGTTCAAGGTCAGTCCTCAAAGAACAGTGTCTGCCAATGATCTCAAGTAGTCAACTCTTACCAGATGCCACAGCTGCTTTCTAAGAACACAGTGAAGCTTTTAGGCAGTGTGCCTAGAAATTCTTTTCTACTGAATTCCTAGAGGAGGCTGCCTGATTTTCTCCACATGGAGACTTGTAGGCCAGAAAGTCAAGAATAGTCATATACTGCACAGGAGAAAATTGCACCTGCATAACTCAAGATCATGTGGCAAGAGGGTCTGTCCAACAAGGGCTTTGTGAAGTTATTCAGGGACAGAGATGCTATGGTATATAAGTATCAGAGTTGAGAATACATTCACTGAGTACCACCTGGCAGGAAATTTACATAAGCATTTCTTGTAATATCAGCAAGAGTCCTGGATGCTGAAGCACCATTTCTTCACTTATTTCATTATTTAGAACTTAGGTAAAGGAAAAAAGGTGTTGTATTAGTTTGAGCCCTTCTTAACTGCTATCTTATTTCCCAAAATCACAATTCCTAAGAGATGCTAATATATATTTCTAAAGTGTGTTAAAGAAAGGGTAAAAAAATAAATACATTCTATTGCTTAGCACATGCTTATTTATCTGCTTATTACTTATGGCTGCTTTCATAGCTGTACTCCAGTTCAATAGTACCATCAAAGCAATACAGTCCAGAAGCCTAACCTATTTTCCATCTTGCCTTCAGGGGGAGAAAAAGTTTGTTGACTCACTTCTATTAGGCTAAATATATAATTGCATTATTATAACTCCAGATCCAAAACTAAAAAGAGTTTTCTGGCTAGTCGTGCTTAAAAACTAAACAGATGGAAAAAATGACCAAATTATACTCACAGTTATGTAACATTTACAGAACAAATTGACAACCCTATTCTTTCACCCTGGAAGAAGTGAATATTAGCCCAGAAGATCAGAATACACAAAGTACAATCCACAAACCACAAGAAACTCAAGAAGAAAGAAGACCAAAGTGTAGATACTTCATTCCTTCTTAAAAGGGGAAACAAAATACCCATGGAAGGAGTTGTAGAGACAAACTATGTAACAGAGACTGAAGGAAGGACAATCCAGAGACTGTTCCACCTGGGAATTCTTTCCATATTCAATCATCAAATCCAGACACTATTGTGGATGCCGGCAAGTGCTGGCTGACAGGAGCCTGATATAGCTGTCTCCCAAGAGGCTCTGACAGTACCCAACTAATACAGAAGTAGAGGCTCACAGCCATCCATTGGACTGAGCACCGAGTCCCCAATGAAGGAGCTAGAGAAAAGACCCAAGGAGCTGAAGGGTTTTCAGCCCCTTAGGATGAGCAACAATATGAACTAACTAGTACCCTCAGAGCTCTCAGGGACTAAACCACCAACCAAAGAGTACACATGGTGGGACTCATGGCTCCAACAGCATTTGTATAGCAGAGGATGGCCTAGTCGGTCATCAAGGGCAGGAGAGGCCCTTGGTCCTGTGAAGGTTCTATGCCCCAGTGTAGGGAAATGCCAGGGCCAGAAAGAGGGAGAGGGTGGGTTGGTGGGCAGGGGGAGAGTGGAGGTAACAGCGTTTTTTTTCTTTTTCTTTTATTTTTTTATTTTTATTTTTGGAGAGGAAACTGGGAAAGGAGATATCATATGACATGTAAATAAGGAAAATATCTAATAAAAAAAAGCTGAAGTCATTGTCAAGGTAAAAGCAGACTTTGTGAGTAAAACCACCAGGGAAAATTTGCTTGATATCTGAGGGATTTTCTTCCACATAATCCACTAAGGTAATCTGTGGCATGCTGGTTTAGAAGAGCTGCCACTTTCACATAGTCTTCAGGAACAACTGAACCAAGTCAGAATAAGAATATGGCAGCACACATATCCTCTCCCAACACTATGCAGTGATACAGGCCGACGAGTAGCGAATTCAATATAAGTGTGGCATACATAGTGAGACTGTTGGCAAAGAATTTTTTAAAAAATGCAAGTGAAGCGAAGGAAGTCCTACCTGTTTTTAATATCCCAGCATCTCTCTTTCGCACCTACAGAATGTGGAGCTGGCTCTTAATTGTCAAGGGACAGGATATACTTAGACTCCAGATATCAACATAATTCAAAGAAAAGGGCTATGAGCAAGTGACTATGTGAAACAAAACCTGAGGCCCAACCAGGATAGGGTTGGTCCAGATTAGTATTTCCCAGGCTTTGGCTTATCTACAGTTCCTTTAAGGTGATGGTACTAGGGGGATGGCTCGGTGGTTAATGGCAAGCTTGCAACCAACCATTGGACTGAGCTCAGGGTCCCCAATAGAAGTTGGAGAAAGGACTGAAGGACCTGAAGGGGTTTGCCACCCCATAAGAAGAACAACAATATCAACCAACCAGAGGCCCCCCCCATAGCTTCCAGGGACTAACTCACCAACCAAAGAGTATACATGGAGGGACTCATGGCTCCAGCCTCATATGTACCAGATGGCCTTGTTGGACATCAGTGGGAGGATGGGCTCTTTGTCCTGTGAAGGCTTGATGCCCCAGTGTAGGGGAATGCTAGGGCAGGGAGGGTGGGGGAGCACCCTCATAGAAGCAGGAGGATATGGGGGAATGAGATAGGGGGGGTTCCAGAGGGGAAACTAGGAAAGGGGATAGCATTTGAAATGTAAATAAAGAAAATATCCAATAAAAGAAAGGAAAAAAAACTGAAAACAAACAAACAAACAAACCCTCAGGACTTGAATTTAATTCCCAGGATCCACGTCAGGCAGCTCACAATGGCCAGTAACTTCAACACCAGCATAACTGATGGTACATTCTGGACTCTATAAGCACTGCACTCATGTGCACACAGGCATACACATACTTACACTAGAAAAATAATAAAAATAAATCTTTTTCATTAATGTATTTATTTATTCACTTTACATCCTGACCATAGACTCTCCATCTTCCTTTCCTCACAATCCCACCCTTACAAATCCGTCCCCTCATTATCCATTCTCCTTCTACTCAGGGATAGGAAGCTACCCTCGGGTACTACCTCACCCTGAGGTATCAAGTCATTGCAGAGTAAAGAACATCAGAAGATGGAAATATCTCCCATGCTCATGGATCAGTAAGATTAACCTAGTAAAATAGGTATCTTATGAAACCAATTTACAGATTTGATGCAACTCCCATCAAAATTTCAAGACAATTATTTACAAACCTAGAAAGAAAAATTCTCAACTTCATATGGGAAAAAAACTCAGAATACCTAAAAACAACAATTCCAGAAATCCTGGAATTCTGTAAATATCCCTAGCCTTGATTTCAAGCTGTACTATGAAGCAATAGTGATTAAAAAAAACTTGCATAGTATTGGTACAGAAATAGACACGTTGATCAATGGAATTGAGTTGAAGACCAAGAAATATACCTATACACATATGGACACTTGATTTCTTGATAAAGTAGCCAAAACCATACAATGGGAAAATGTAATCATCATCAACAAATGGTTCTGGACTAACTGGATGTCTACATGTAGAAGAATGAAATAGATTCATACTTACCACCCGGCATGAAACTAAAGTTTAAGTGGATCAAAGACCTCAACATAAAACTTCATATACTAAATCTAAAAGGAGAGAAAGTGGGAAACTGTCTTGAACACATTGGCACAGGAGACTAATTCCTAAACAGAACACTTATAGCTCAGGCACTAAGATCAACAATTAACAAATGAGACTTCATGAATACTGAAAAGCTTTTGCAAGGCTAAGAACAGCATCAATTGGACAAAATGGCACCCTCCAGAATGAGAAAAGATCTTCACCAATCTTATATCTGACAGAGGGCTAATATCCAAAATACAAAGAACTCAAGAAACTAGACACTAACAAACCAAATGGCCCACTTTAAAAATGGGGTACAGAGCTAACAGAATTTTCAACAGAGGAATCTTGAATGGCAAAGAAGCTCTTAAGAAAGATGTTCAGCTCGGGGAGATTTTTGGTTTTGGTTTTGTTGTTGTTGTTGTTGTATTGCTAAAAATAAATTTATTCTATGATAGAAAAAGAATGATTAAAAATTATTAAAAAAAAAAAAGATAGAAAAAAAGATGTTCAGCATCTCTAGTCATCAGAGGAATGCAACTAAAAATGACCAGGATTCTATCTTACACCATCAGAATGGCTAAGATCAAAAACTCAAGTGACAATACATGCTGGGGAAGATGTGGAGAAAGAGGAACACACCTCCAGGAAAACTTGCATAGTCAACTAACCCATGACCATGGGTGCTCATAGATCTTGGGCCACCAACCAACAAGCATGCAGGAGCTGAACTTAGATTCTCTACATATTTGTGGCAAAAGTACAACTCAGCAAGTGGGTCACTTAACAAGTGGAGTGGGAGCTGTCTCTGTCTCTGTTTGCTGCAATTGGATCCCTCTTACCCATCTTCTCCCAACCTGGACTACCTGGTTAGGCCTCAGTGAGAGAGGATATTACCAGTCCTTCTGGGACTAGATGTCACAGGTACCCAAGGGTGGCTCCCCTTATCTGAGGGGAAAGGGGAACAATAGGGGAGGATTTTTAAGGGTGAGACTGGGCAGAGAGTAGAGAGGGGGCTGTGGTTGGGATGTAAACTGAAAAAAAGTAGGAAAGAAAGAGAGAGAGAGAGAGAGAGAGAGAGAGAGAGAGAGAGAGA
>JADRCD010179147.1:0-33743 GCA_019843815.1 Montemys delectorum
GTTGCTCCCTCTCCCACCCTTATGATAAGGTTTAGTTCTATATTACAGAGTGGGGCCTTTGGACAGGAGCTGCCTCTTTCCACCTCAGTCCCGAGTAAACATTTTAATCTTAAAATTAAAGGTGAGGAAGCCAGTTGCACTCATTTGCAAGAAGAAACAGGCATTTGCCTCTTTCAGGAAACAGTAATCCTCCTAGCTGATTCTTCAGAGGACTGCCAAATAACATTGGGATTCATTTGCAAAACATTGAAGATAATTCCAACTCGTCAGTTCACAGGGCATGATGCTCTCAGGGCACACTGTGCAGACAGAGACAGGTCAGCATGTAGCTCTTTTTGGGAGTTCTGGAAAAGCTATCCTTTTCTTTTTTTCACCACTCCAATTTCTGAAGCAGAGCCCTTCCGGGAATGAGTAAGCAGGCAGGTTGGGCTGAACACTGGGTTAGCTAACATTGTTTTTCTTTTCCTGCAGTCATCGTTGTGTTGTTTGTGACCCTGAGGAGGCAAAAGAAAGAACCACTCATTGTATTTGAAGAGGAGGATGTCCGCGAGAACATCATAACCTATGACGATGAAGGGGGTGGTGAGGAAGACACGGAAGCCTTTGACATAGCCACCCTGCAGAATCCTGATGGTATCAATGGATTTATCCCTCGCAAAGATATCAAACCTGAGTATCAGTATATGCCTAGACCTGGGCTGCGACCAGCACCCAACAGTGTGGATGTGGACGACTTCATCAACACAAGAATACAGGAGGCAGATAATGATCCCACGGCCCCTCCCTATGACTCCATCCAAATCTATGGTTATGAGGGCAGGGGTTCCGTGGCTGGGTCCCTGAGCTCCTTGGAGTCTGCCACCACAGATTCAGACCTAGACTACGACTATCTACAGAACTGGGGACCTCGTTTTAAGAAACTAGCAGACTTGTATGGCTCCAAAGACACTTTTGATGATGACTCTTAACAATAATGATACAAATTTGGCCTTAAGAACTGTGTCTGGCATTCTCAAGAATCTAGAAGATGTGTAAACAGGTATTTTTTTAAATCAAGGAAAGGCTCATTTAAAACAAGCAGAGTTTTACAGAGAGGAAACATTTAAAAACTGCAAGGACATCAAAGTGGAAAATACTGTGAAGTACCTTTTCCCACTCAAAAAGCAAATATTGAAGTTGTTTATCACCTTCACTAGAGAAAAACCACTTGGCACACAAAATATTTAAATGAAGGAGAAGTCCACGGTGAACTTACAATGAAGGGAAATCGTCTATGTGTTATGAACATCTAAGTCTCTCTTATTTTATTTTTTAATTTCTCAAAGAAGCTTCCACAAAATTAGAAAGGACAACAGTTCTGAGCTGTAATTTCGCCTTAAACTATGGACACTCTATCTGTAGTGCATTTTTAAACTTGAAATATATAATATCCAGCCAGCTTAAACCCATACAATGTATGTACAATACAATGTACAATTATGTCTCTTGAGCATCAATCTTGTTACTGCTGATTCTTGTAAATCTTTTTGCTTCTACTTTCATCCTAAACTAATACGTGCCAGATATAACTGTCTTGTTTCAGTGAGGAGCACCCTATTTCTATGTCATTTTTAATGTATCTATTTGTACAATTTTAAAGTTCTTATTTTAGTATACATACAAATATCAGTATTCTGACATGTACGAAAATGTTACAGCATCACACTTATATTTTATGAACATTGTACTGTTGCTTTAATATGAGCTTCAATATAAGAAGCAACCTTTGAAATAAAAAAAAGATTCTTTTTTAATTCTGGGTTTGATTCTTAACATTGAAAAAATAAGGATTTCTAATGATCCATTTATATTTCTAATTTAATTGTGATCTTTTAATAACCCTATTTATGATCTGTTGTCGTCTGCTGCTCTTATTGTTTATTTAAATCAAATATGTTTGAGTTTTTTAAAGATAAGATTCTGTAACTTCATGTAAATTATTTTTTGTATGTTCTGGCTTTTCCTCGAGTATATCTTCTAAAGAAGGACATTAGAGATATAGACTAGCCTATGATTAGCCTATGGTTTTACAATATGTTATATATTATGCATTTAACCTGTGAATTCATAGTCATGAGAGACAAATTCATGAGGACTGCCAGACCTCTCGATGTTCTAGATATAGACTTGATGCCCTGCCTTGAGCATTGTGGAATTGAAGGGGTGCATAGCCAAAACCAACTCTGGTTTTCCTTATGTAATTCTTATTAGGATAAAGACTGTTTGACAGTTGAAAGTGCTTATTTTTGTCCTCCTGTAATTTTATTTTGTCTTCAAATACTATAAAATTTCAAGTCTTAATGAGAGAAAGGGCAATTCACTTTCCTACCTTTGTTTTAGAGGATGCTTTGGGCCAAGTACTCTCAGTGAGATCAGGGATGATGTTGAACATTGATGATTGATGCCATTTGATCTGTGCTAATGCCACAGTCATCTGCAGTTGCCTCTAGCTTCCTGGAAATCGGAACTTCTGTGAAGGACCTTTCACTTGTACAACGGACCAAAGGTCCAGACAAAGCAATACGTAGGAAGACATCATAGAGAGTCACACTGCAAACACTTCCCCTCCTTTTCTTGAAACACAAGGCACATGACTTTTTTCTCTTGCTTTATGGAAAAAAATGATTTTTAAAACATTTTTGTGATTATTTCTTGAGACCTTATATACTGTTTTTTATGATGTGCTCACTCCCAGTTCACTTTGCATTGATATCGAATCAGTTGACTAATTCAGTGGGAGAAACTCAACGGACATTGCCACTTGAGAGTCTTTTATCCCAGGAAAGAATGTGCATTCTTGGTACTTGCATAATTGCAGGTCATGTTTATTTTATGGATAGAATTTTTAATCCAAAGAATATTTTGCTAGGTTTACACCAATCTCCAATTGAATTTGAAATAACTGTGTAACTAAAAAGGAAAACGAACCTCGCTTACTCAGCTGTAAGTCCCCTCACTATCACAGCAATCCTTTCATACATATAGGAATGTAGTCAGAATAGAGTTGACAACTTCATTTTCACGTTTTCATGTCAAGGAACTTTTTTCCCCCCAGGACTGTCTACTTTTCAATACTTAAAAAAAAGTCTTGCTTTTCCTTTTCTTTTCCCTAGTTTCTTTTCTATTTTTTTTAACTTAAAGGATCTTAATGTTTGTAGAATCCTCTTAGAAACTTGGAAATAAAATGTCTTTCCCAATTCATGGAATCTTTTGTCATTCGGAACATGTTACCTTAAGAGTAATCTTATCTTAAATGGTCCTACCTTATTTGGTTATAAAGCAATCACAGGTCACAACATTGGTGTACACACACATGGAAAAGACTGCTGGTATGTTCTATCTGCTGTGTGTCTATCTGGTGTGGTATAGCTTATATTCATCATTCATTCATTCACTCATTCATTCATCAATTTACTGATGCACTCATTCTTCAAAATCTGACTTTTTGCATGTCATACAGTAGCAACTTGAAGTTTAGAATAATTCTTGCTATCCTCTTCGACAGTGTTCATTTTTCTCAATTATGGTTCACAATATCTGTTTTATTGACTTCCATTCACCTGCTTCACGTTCAGATTGCCTACCCCTCAAGACAATGCAGTGCTGTGGGAAAAATAAGTATGATGGAGTACAAAGGAAAAAAGGGTAAGATGGAATGTAGGTTTATTACAACTCTTCTGGTCAGAAATCCTGAGCATCCTATTTACATCTACTAGAGAAACTTTTATAGATACTGATTCATGATACCTAGTGAATACAGCTCCCTTAGTCCAATGGGATCTGGTAAAGAGTGAAATTGCTCTTGGGCCTTGGGCTATGCAATTCTTTACTTTATGAGTGTCTTTAAAGTTCAGTCAAAAGAGACATAGAGAAACGTTACTGTTGAAGGAACTGCTCTATGGAACAAGCAGTTCATGACAGATTAGAAGCATATACACTGAGAAACATGACAGGGATTATCTCTAGAAAGTTGAAAATAAGCTAGAGTGAGACCATAAAATTCAGTTCATCGGAAATGGGAAAGAGGAACAGGCCTGTTTTGCTCAAGCACTACTAGGCTGGTTTGTGAAACTGTCAAAACTTACTTTTGCTCTTGGTTTTTCTCTACAGAGAAGCTACAGTATTATAAACAACAACAAAACAAGCAAGCAAACAAAAATTCAGATCACAGGATTCTATTACATAAGCCCCTTTTCTGTTTTTCTCAAAGACTTAAAATGAATTTTGATTCCTTTGCTTTTTTACTATGAGAGTATGATCCTGTAAATCTCTTCAATTTTTTTCCTCAGTCCATCCTACTGTTAGTGCCTGGTGCTGAATCTACACTGGTTGCCTTTCAGTTCTCATGCAGATAAAATATGCCCCTTCCTCACTGTACAGAGTCAGTTAATGGCCAGTTTTATGAGAGCCAGTGGTCACTCATAGTTTACGGCCTTTTGGGGGGCTGGAGATTTCTGAGCACCTATGAGAATGTAAGAAGGCATTGCTCCCGCTTTCTTGTTTTGAAAGAACAATAAATATTTGCTGTGGATGACAGCACCCTGAGATGACAGGGATTTCAGGACTTGATGGCTGATTAAAGAAAAGCATTATGATTTTAAACTTCCCTTTCTGAGAAATTTGGACTGCTCTTATCTTGAAACCTGAGATAATGTTATGAAGAACAGAGAATGAAATTGGAGAAAAGAAGTTTAGCTAAATAGAGAGAGTCATCTAAATTAGAGATGTTGTGACAGCTAGCCTCTTACCCAGTAGAAACTTATAACCACATCTTCACTGGAGACACAGGGGTGAGCAGAGACTGAAGAATTATTGATGGGGAACACAAACTCAACAACTTCTTCTAATGGGCTTTTGGTAGCCTATCACAACTTTAAAAGGCTGCCTTTTAGGTATGTCTGGTTTTGAAGACTAATACAGGCTTTACTTTTATTATCATAGGTTATATATATATAATTTATCCTTGCATCTAAAAGCCTTTGTAAACTAGAAAGAAAGTTTCACTTAGTTTTGCTTATTCCCTTAAACTAGTAAAAGTCTCGAAGCCTCTTTTTCTATGGGAGTTGTGTGCTAACACATCAAAACTCATCTTATTCCTGTGGCAACTCAAAGTGTGTCTTCCACGAAAGGATGTTGTCATCTTGAAGGGTAAATATATCTCCAGAGAGCTACAGGAACCCCTGTGAGAGTTGCAGTGAGAAGAGTCTCAGAGATCGTGCCCTGACCAGGAGCCCCATTCTCTAAGCTTGGGTTGAAGGCGTCAGAGGAGATGGCTGTTCCTCAGGATCAGTAGCTTAGCTCTCGCACTGGTGTTGAGAACATGGAAAGAGATAGAGATTTCCTCATGTTCACTCGCTTAGTTTACTACGTGTGGTTTTATAACATCCTGGTATCAAACCTCAGCAGACTTAGCTGCCTGCTAGGTTCAAAGTGTCTTAGGATCCAAAACTGTGACTTGTACTGCTGAAAATGTCATCTGTGGATTTTTAAAATCAAATATAAAAGGGAGGAGTTAGGCAATCTGTAGGAGTTCATGTTATGTTTCACAGAGAAGGCTGATAGTTCATCTTCTTTATGAAAGTAAAAGATGTATAAAAACAAAGGAGCTCCCTCACTGAACAGTCTGCAAGTTCTCAGTGTGGGGAAAATATTTGCAATCTATCTCTTTACATGGAAAGTTGATTTCATACAGCTGAACACTTGCTCCATTGTTCTTTATAACTTTTAGAAAGTGCTAGTCAACACACGGCTATCTCTCAATGATTTATAGAGATGAAAGAGATTAAGGTTCAGGATGCACAATTGTTTAACTAAAGTGTAGAAACAATACATTAAGTCCCTTCTGTAAAATGCAGTCAAACATGTAATAGCTCTGTAACTTCAGTGGGTATCTTGATCCCTCTGGAATTCATTTCTACATAATATAAATAACATAAATAACAGCCTCTAATTTGCCAGCAGTGGTGAAAATGAACAAACTCCAGCTTCTGGATCCACTACATGTTCCCAGGATTCACAAGAAGATGGCAGTAGTCACACAAATGCTTTATTGTTTCCCAATTTCATGCCCTCAGACAATACAAGAGAAGATACATCCCATATACTGCTCATTTCCTTCTCTCTTTAGAAACCAATCCACTCTCTATTTTTTCTCTTCTCTGAGCCCAAACAGATGTCAGATGTCTTGACAGGATCATAGTTTGCTTTAGGCAGGGAACTGACTGACAGTGTTCCTACTCCTAAGGAGAAAAAGAAAGCAACAACAAGATAATTGCTTTTTCAGTGGATACATGGAAGTTTGTGTAAACTAAGTAGCACAATATAGAAAAGAAGGATATAAAATATCCATTAAGTATTTGATAAGAAAACAATTTACCATAGCTGTAATATATACAATATATGTACATATGTACACACATATATGTAATATGTAATTAATATGTATAATGTATGTCATATATATATACATATTATTATGGGTATGTTCATGCTATTATTACTTTGAGCAATACTTTGGAGAGGAGGAGTTTATTTTGTGCACAGTTTCAGTGGTCAGTCCAAGGTAGAGAGTGCAGCAGTAAGAAAGTGGAGCAGGAAAGCCAAGAAAAGTCTATGGTAAGACAGAGACCCAGTGATGCTTACCTAGTGACCTACTTTCTTCCTCCATGTCCTACCATGTCATATCCCCACCACCTCCTAATAGGATACTAAATATCCATATCCTCCAGTACATTAATCTATCCAGGAAGTCAGGGCCCTCACATTTCAACTGTATATGAAAGGACTCGCACAGACACACGAACACATGTGCTTCTCTAACCCCTTGGCATATTTTTACTCACTAAAATTGACAATCACAATTACTCAGGGCAATTGGATGGGAACTCTGTATCAACTGATATTTGAAATTTGATTGCACTTGTCAAGAATTGCACACAGTTTGACAACTCCAACATAAGCAATTTCATGTTTGATATAATTTTGCCTCATTGTTCAAGTAATGGTGCTGCCTTTTATTAGACACATAACTCTTCTCTAAAAATATTTAGATTTTAAGGGATACAATTAGAATCCAATTTTCATTACAAGTCTAATGAGCTTAACTACAATACTTCCATCATTTTAGCACTTGGAAATTTGAAATTATTGTATGCTTTGATGACATTCTCCCCCTTTCCCTTCTTCCTCAGTAATAACTCAGAAAAAATTAGCTATGTTTGTTTTAAAATATAATTAGCAAATTGTTTTTTCTTATGATTCAATAAATAGATGATGAATTTAATAATATTGACCTGAAGATATATCAGAGTGTGTTAGGAACTGCCAGTGGTCTATTATCGAATATCCATTTTATTTTTTATTTAAATTTAAATTTGTAGGACTGAAAAGATGGCTCAGTGGTTTAGAGCACTGACTGCTCTTCTTGAAGTCCTGAGATCAATTCCCAGCAATCACATAGTGGCTCATAATCATCTGTGATGGGATCTGATGATCTCTTATATTTATCTGAAGACAGGTATAGTATACACATATACATAAAATAAATAAAAAATTAAAGAAAATAAATTTAAAATTTTAGATTATTAACACAGAATATGCATTGAGTAAATATTAGAGACAGGAACTCAAAGGTGGTTAGATAAAGAAAACTGGCAAGTAAGTTAGCCATTTCATTTTGCTTACAGGACAGTATTCAAAGCCATTAGAATTTCAAACATTAGTTTTTATAGGTGACTTGCCTTTTTTTAGTTCTCATGTTGTGTTAATACCGTTACGACCTCATGGAATTCTATGACACAGAAATAAAGACAACACCTATAATGAAACTGTACTCACTACATTTTACAGATCTGTGAGGAGGCACCAAATTATCTTTATAACTCATGAACTTTTTGTGGGTTCACCATTTATGCAAATCTCCCTTTATCTGCACATACAATAGGGTGATGTAATCTGTTTGGGGCAAGGTTCCAAGAATTTCAATGAGCATTGACCTAGAATTGAAAATAAACGAAAATATATGACTTGTTGCATGCATTAATGATTCTGTGAGTTAATGACAATGGGAGTTGTCCAACTTTAAACAATATCTATCTGGTACTGGCAAATGTTTTAGAAGAAAGCCTCAGATGCAATGATGAGGTCTGAGGGGCCTGTGGCTTTTTTTTTCTGGCCTTTGTTCCAGTAGTCATAGGGTACTGACTTTGAGAGATAGTACCTTTCATTTGCTGCTATGGATGGTCACCCCAAGTGTTCTCTTAGTCCAGCACAACTCTTTAATCCTTAGACCAGAAGGTAGTCTCCCAGAAAATCTGTGGAGTATCCCGATCTGGGATTAAATGTTTTCTAAGTCTGAAATGGGTGTGCTATGTCACTGGGTGTTGGAAAAAGGAAGTAGTAAGCAACATTCTGAAAAGAACAGTGTAGTCCTTTTTTAAAATTGTAAGCTTAAGCAGGTCATTTTCTATAGCTCTGCCTTTGGGTACCAGCATATCCCTTTTGACAAGTTTTTCTCTCTCTTCTACACCTGTCCAAGAGCACATTTCTGCCTCTGGATCTTCTCATTAGTATTTTACTAATATTATTAATTTTATTTTGAATTAATGATCTTTCTTCTGTAAATACAAGGAAAGATAAGGAAAAACGTGAACAAAGACATTATTTTTGCAACATATCCCAGAGCCTGGAATGTTGTAGCTGCTCATAATTAATCACTGGTGACATGGGCATCTGGGTAAAGGTTGTGTAACTTCTGATTGTTTTAGTCCAAAACTGGGAATATGTGGCTAACCTCTCTCTATAAAACCCTGGTTCTGATAAAAGAGTTAAAAACACATAAAGCCTCTATCAATTATGCCTATAGAGTTTCTCTCTGAGAGTATCCAGTATCTTATTTGATTTTTAAAATTATAATAACTCAGACTGATATTATACTTGCTATTTATATATTTGCTTATATGTATGCACATGTAAAACACACACACAGACACACAGACACACACACACACACACACACACACAGAGAGAGAGAGAGAGAGAGAGAGAGAGAGAGAGAGAGAGAGAGAGAGAGAGAGAGAGAGAGAGAGAGAAAGTAGAGAGAGAGAGAGACTCCACAACATCAGACAGTATAGTGAGTGTTCATTTCCCTAGGAAAGTAGCTTGCTTTGTATATATCTCTGTAAAAGAATGCAAGAATTCAAAACCATGCCTGGTACTCCTTGTCATCCAAATAAATAAGAACTTAAAAATGTGAGTGAATAGTAATAAGCATTATCAAAACCTAAGTTTTAAGCATTGGTTGCACAGTTTGAGTGTTTTTACTCAACCTCTTATTAATCTTCTTAATCCTCTTCATTAATACAAATGAAGTTGTCAAACAAAGGTGAATGTAGGAAGAACAGTTGAGTGTTGTTTCTTCCAGAGAATAGGCATACATCTAGAGGAAAGTAAACTGGTCAGAGTGTGGTAATCCCTTCTGAGGGGTTTCCTGTCCATCTTTCCTAGTGTCCAAAAATCTAGATTATCAGATATTCCATGTGCTAGACAAGTGTCTTTAGATGAAGGGAATGCAGATGTGTGACTTGTCAAGAACTCTTAGAGATGGCTTTGCACAGGGTCCCAATATTTAAACCAAAGAAAGTTTCACATGCCTATTCAAATGTCCCACAATAATAAGAGCTCTCTCAACAGGAAGTTTCCTTGTGGTTAGTTTGATAGATTTCTGCTTTAATTTTGATGTATAGAGTTCATAGATTACATAGGACAATTAAATCATTGCTAGTCATTGTGCTAAATATTAAATATCTTCTTTTAATCCACAATCTTGGATGAAGCACACATTATTCATTCTCTAAAATATCAAACTGGTAATTTATTGTCAGCCCATTGTAATACAAATGCTGGATAATTTTTAAAACCTTGGTGAACTCTCTTTAAATATCTCATTGTTTTATTAAAATGTATAATATTCTTGATACCACAGACTTTATAGATATTATTTCTTTTGTGATATTCCTGGAAGGGTAATTTTTTTTTTGAGTCAGGGTTTCTCTGTACAGCCCTGGCTGTCCTGGAACTTACAATGTAGAACAGGTTGGCCTCGAACTCAGAAATCTGCCTGCCTCTGCCTCCCAAGTGCTGGGACTAAAGGCATGCACCACCACTGTCCAGTCATGGAAGAGTAATTTTTGTCTTTAGCTTTAAACTTTGTATAGGAGTGGTACAAACATGTAGGGGCTTACTTATGGAGGCAAGAGACAACTATTGCATGGATTCAATATGATTGAACTCAGAACATCATCTTTGGTGTTATGAAACTATCTTCTGTACTATCTTATCAGCTCATATTTTTGTTTTATTTTGTTTTGTTTTGATTCATGTTTTATTATTTTTTTTTAAAATTATTGTCTCCTGTATCTTGGACTAGCATTAAACTCACTACGTAATGGATGACTGTCGTGAACCCCTGATCCTCCTGCTTCTGTCTTTCAAGTTCTAAGGGTGTAAGTGTGTGCTACTACATCTGAAAAGATGATTGAAGTCCTAAGGTTCTAAATATATTATATTAGTGTACTTTCCTGTACATTTCTCTGTTAAAGACAGATTGGATCATGGTTCTACTTATGGGTCTTGCTAATGTACATAGTCATCAGTTATCTTATTTCTCCTTAGGATAGTTTCACATTCATAGTTTAGAGCAACTCAAAATAGAGCTGCTTTCATACACCAAACCCATTACAGGCAATAAATAATACAGTTTGAAACCATGTTGGTAGTCTTGTGAGATTCTGATGGCCCAAGGAAAGAAGAAAATGGCACAAATTTTTAATCTCCTTAATCTTCTAGAAACATTTTTACTCTTTGCAACTTTAAAGTTTAGTGCTAACTTAAAAAAGTAGCCATAAGTACCTATCCTGTATATTTATATAGAAGATGCCTCCAATATCTATATTCTATAAATATTGGAAATAAGAGAAAAATACTCTATTCACATTGTGCATAAATTTCATGTTATCTATATTATATTCAAGATATATGCATATTTAATATGAAAAATTAATGTTTTCAATTCTTACTTTAATAGTTGCCCAGTTACATACTATGTGGATGAGTCATTACTTGCTAGATTACAAAATTCCCATATATGTTTAACAGAAATATCAAACTCTCAGCAAGCTAAATGCTGGTAAAGGCCCAAGGAAAGTAGCAGTAACAAAGTAGACCACATCACTGCCTTCTAGAGAAGCTCTAGGCAGAATGTCCAGATGAAAAATGAAGTATCATCAGAGTTGTACAGCTAAAAATGGTAATTACAGAAGATATATAAGTAAGCCATTATAATTACAATCAAAATCAGTCTGCTCTTCTGGTATTACACATAATATATAATAATATATATGTACTCAGTACAGTATTTGTAGATCTGATTATTCCCTATAGATGGGTTATAAGACATGAGAGTCTGAGACGAAAAACTGGGAATTAGAATACAAATATCACTTTTTGGAACTTGAACATATTTTTATTCTAGAGAAAGAATTTTATCAATTAGTAGAAGTTTGTTTGTTTGTTTGTGTTTTTCTTCTTCAGGATTTTGAGAGTTTTACCCTGTTAATATTGAGATGTTGACTTTCATTTGATAAAAATGTCTTTCCCGTTTCATGTTTCAGATTAAGTCTCTGTGTTTACCAGATACTAAAATACTATGCACAGAAACATTTGTGACACTTTCATTTTGATATCCTCATTGCTGTTGTATTAAATATTTCAAATGAATTTTTATACTGTGATTTGAAAGTTTAGGTCTTTTCATTTGTATATCCAACCAATATGGCTTCTATATAGAAAATATTTAGAAATTATTAAATTTAAATTTCAACTTATAGTTACAATCTATAATTACCTGGGAAGCAAGTCTCAATGAGGGATTGTTTATATCATGTTACTCTATTTCTGTCAGATATTATTTTAATTGAATTAATTGATGTGTGGATGATACTGCCCACTGTTGGTGGCCCTGTTCCCTAGGTTCGGGGTTTTGAGTGATACAAGTGAAAAAAAAATTAGCTGAGTGATTAGATTGTATTCCTTTTCTTTTGGTTTTCATTGTGGATGTGATATGATTGATTGTAGTTCCTACAACCTTGATTTTTCTCATATAATGATTATAGAATTTGAGCTAAAATAAATCCTTTCTCCCCTAAGTTTATTTTTACTAGGCCATTTTGTCACAGCATCAAAACAAAAGAGCAGCACTATCATTAGTATTTGTCTTTACACAGGTGACACTTAATGAGAGTATCATGTTTACTATAAACAAATCAGCTATGTAAATATATGTAAGATTCTATAATATATATTCTTCCTTGTTGGCTTAGACAATAAATATTTCCTTTATGTAGAGCTTCATATACAGTTTTGGAATCAGGCTGTATGGATGTTTCATTGTTTGATATGTTTAAAAATTATTTTAGTTTTGATTCATACTTATGCATGTATGTGTGAGTGTGCATCATGTCTGCTCAAATGCCTGAAGAGGCAAAAGGAGATGCAGAGAGTCTTTGGAGATGTAAGAACAGGAAGTAATGTGCCATGTTACATGGATGAGAGTAACTGAACACTAGTCTTCTGAAAGATCTGCAATATGTTGCTTGGTTTTCAAATTATTCACTAAATTCACATTCTGAAAACCATTATACTTTCTTATAATATATTGTACAACAGTTTTCTCTGAGATGTTTACCATTTTAGAAGAAGTCTTTCTAAGACACAGAATATTCTAAGATGAGGTGAAGCATTCTAGGCTGAAGGGAAACCCATTGACCTCAAGAAAATAGACAACTCAATAGATTTAGGAAGTCCCTGAAAATGACCAGAATCATGAGAATCTTCTTTGTTTGGTTTACATAGCTCTAAGACTACTGACAATCACTGTTGAACAAGCTGAACTGGCTAGGGGAAGCTCAGACTATTCAAACCACCTGTAAGTAACAGATTCCAGCCAAGCTGCCTAGAAGGGACTCAGACCAACTGAACTACCAGAAACAGTCTCTTTCCTATTGAACTACCTATAGTATACACTACAGGTTGTCTTTTCCTGAGCTGTCATGTAAGCTGGGGGGGAGGGGCATTGGTAACATAACTATTTTTGAGTTATTTCTTATCTTTTAAGTAACTAGTAGCCCTTATTCCTATACATATGCCCAACAAAACCCATTGGTTCACCAAGCTGGACTGTGGCAGTATCTATACTTATTTCTGTCATCAGTTTCCTATATGGAGCGGGTACATTTATTCACAACTCTCCTGAAATATTGTCGAACATCACATATGTATGCTATACATTTCTTAGTTAGCATCTTAGTTTAATATTAGTTGGGTCAAAGAAAGTACTTTGTGTCATTTCAAGTTTCATGAATTTTGCAATTGTTTTTAAGAATTAAAATTTGCTCTGTAAATCTTGCACAGTGTTCAGGAATATAGTTACATCATTGCTTGGATTTTCTACTAATTCCAATTAAACTAAATTAGAAGAAAATATTCAAATCTCTGTATTTTTACCAATTTCTTGTTTAATGGTTTTTAAAAATCATTTACCTCAAAAAAAATCCCGTTGAAATGTGTAATAATAATTTTAGATTGCTCTATTTTTCTTTCACCTCTATTCATTTTTGCTTCAGATATTGAAATGCTATTATTGGGTACATATTTTTAGTATAGTTACCTTGTCTTATCTCTAGTAATAGTCTCTGCTCTCGGTGCAATTTTTCTAATGTTAATGTCATCAGTTCTTTCTTAGTTTATACTGCAAGGTGTTTCATTCTTTAACTTTTAAATTAGTCCCTTTATATTGAAACAGTCATGCTTATTGTTCTTTTTATGGTAATTTGAAAAACCTACTCTTCTAAACTCAGAGAACCAAGATCCTTAATTATCAATTTCATTTGTCTTAGTATTACTCTCTTCATGCTTTAAAAAAAAAAAGATGAAAATTCTGAAGGCTCTTGTACCTATTTGCATATGCATTTATCTTTAACTTTAGTAATTGAAAATTGAATGTGCGCTAATCAATTACTTTCAGAATAAGAATAAAAATCCTATTAATGTTAACATTGAAATATTTTGCATGTAGAAAAATTCACCAAGAACTTTACATTATTATTATATTAAGAGAGTACATTCAAGTCCCCAGTAAAACCTACCACTTATAGATGAAAAAAGTGCCTCTTAGACATGAGCAATGTATAGGGAATCCTCTGTCAAGGTCAAAATAACTCACTCTTCTCCTCTTACAAAGATTCAATTACTTTAGGTCATGCTAAAATCTAACCTGAAGTTAGCTTCATCAGTATCACACCTCTCTGCTTTAGCTGAGATGAGTGAAAACCATTAAATGTCTTCCTACCCTTTAATTCATGTTGAGTCTTCATTGGATTAAATCTCTGTAAGAAGACTCTACAAAGCTATGTGACTTCAGGTTATGTCTACTTCCTACAGGGCAAATATCCTTAAGGTAGCAAAAGCATAACCTTTACCACCTTTCTCAAATGTAAGTGATTGGAACAGAAATGCTAAGGAAAATCAACACCATTAGAATTTAACAAGAACCTGAAACAAAATAGATCAGGGACCTAGGGAAAAATCAAATATTACTTGAATGATAAAGCAATGTAGTGATAAAATGATTCCTAATCCTATTCTGCTTTACTCATAAATCAATATCTTCCTCAACCAACAATACAGGGAAGCCTCTTCCTGTAGTTGATGGGAAAAAATACAGCGATTCATAGCCAGACATTGGGAAGTGGTGAGAGATGTTGGAGCACTTAGTTCTCAATGGGATGCATCCATCAACTCCGCTATATCAGGGCTTAAAATAACCTGAGAAGAGGAGGAATAAAGTCTGTTCAAACCAGAGCCAGAGGGAATGGAAGACACCAAGAAACAAGGCCATTTAAAATCAGCAAGATTGAGGCACATATGAAATCACAGAGACTGTGACAGTATGTGCAGGGCCTGAAACAGATGGGATCTTAGCTCTGTGAGAGGAAATGGTCACATGCCCCCACCCTAAGCTATCTCCAAATGATAATTCCTGCCAAGGAAAAATTAATTTTCTCCAATAAAGTCTCACTCAGAAGGGAAGGACCCTACCCAGCTGTAGACTGCTTATATAAGATGAGCTCAATGCCATTTTGGAATGTTTGCTTGTTTGTTTGTTTGTTATTATTGTCTCATGACTCATGTTTGTCTTATTTTACAGGTCCTTTGTGTATACATTATATGGGATTTTCATGTGGGAACACATATGTGCCTCTGCATGAAATTTTTGTGTTTTTTCTTTGGTTGTCTTCTGCTTGTTTTGTTCAATTTGTCCTATTCTGGTCTGTTTTTATTTTATCCAATTTTATTATTATTATTATTATTATTAATTTATTTTAGATGCTTGTTGTATCTTAATAAGAGAGAAAGGGTATGGATTTGGATGGATGGGGAAGGAAGAAGGAGGAGGAGTTTGGGGAGTGGAAATTATAGTAAGAATATGTTGCTAAAAAATAATCTACTTTCCAGGAAAAACATAAATGGAAAAAAGTTTTGCACTGTATCATCAGGTAGTAGAGGAGAATAGACAATAAACAATTTCTAATGAAATTACTAAAAAAAGTCAACATAGGAAGTTAGAGTTAAATTATTACAAAACTATCTAATAGTAACTATAAGAAGTATAAGTATTATAGAGGAAATGGAAAGAAATCATTTTGGAAAATCAATATTTGGAAGGTCTGACCAGGTAATCATAAAGATACCTAGTGGAAGATACTTTCAATCAGGGATTAGTAAGAAATAAACCAACCAAAGTACAAAGACCTAATGAAGACTGGAAATATTTACAGTAAATAGTGTAGGAATAGAATTTGAATTTGACATCAAAACATCTCCTTATAAGTCATTATGATACCATTAGATAAATGAGAGAAAGCTATGTATGACCAAAAATGTATAAGTAGAACTAGCTAGCACAGAAAAACTGCATGTATATCACCAGTAATTGTAATAAAACATAAGTATGAAACAAAGGTAGCATTTTGAATGATACAAATTGACAAAACTAAGATAAAGTAAACAAATAGAGCTAATATCATGATAGTAATGTTGGCAGGAATTCAGAGAAACACTTGAGTGTTTTGATGGCAAAAGTGCAAATTAGGTTATTTGTTTAGATATCAATTTGATAATATGTACTAAGAGCCAAATTGTTACAAGTACCATCATTCTATCCAAGAGAATCCATCTAGTCACAGATGTAATCCAAATATAGAAAAACATTGGCTTGTCACCATTTATAAGAGTGTCCAGTCATCTCCCAGGTAAATTAAGTACCCTATAACATGTAGTATTAGAAGTTATTGTGACAAATCATTATCATGGATTTGTGTATAGTTATTAAAGGCCATGACTCAAAAAATTGGTAGCATAGTGACATAGAAAGTACTTCTGAAATGTTAATCAATTGAGTTCTTTTGTGTGTGTGTGTGTGCATGTAAAAGTGAATTACAGTTTATATTTATAAACTTATGTGTAGATTTGCATAATCCTATACTAGAGTGTTTATTTATCATACTTGTGGATGAGTTTGCATATCAGATGTTTAATACAAGGATTTGCATACATATTTCTGTCATATTTATTCTGTCATATTATATATTTATGTACTGTATATATTTGCATATATTTGTGTCCAGATACATACCTACTTATCTACCTACCGTTAATCTTTCCAGGTATCATTATCTATTTATGTTTAGATATAGAATATGAGGTTTTGATACACATACATGGAAATGTTATATTCAAATATACATATTTACAATTTCACTACCACTTTTGTATATATATAGTTAAAACACTAAAAAAGTATTCTTGTCACAAACTTTCAAGGCCTTTATTTGTTACTGGAAATTCATAATAAAGCCAGGAGGAGAGAACTGACTACACCAAGTTGTCTTTGGACCTCCATATGCACACTATTGCATACTTATACCCTATGATAATAATACAAAAAGTTAACATTTAGCAAAGATGGAGGATTAACTAGAGTTTTTAAATGGATCCAAATTTGAAATACACTTTATTGCAGAGATTACTCTAGAAAACTTGCAGAGGAGTTTTAGTTTGACTTTAAAATTGTCCTTTTATAGTATCTATTTCTGATCCCTTTTATAGACAGAAAGGAATAAAGGGGACTCTATTACAGCCTTGCCATCTCTAGCCACACAGCGAGTTTAGAGTTTTCCAAACATTAATACTTGTCAAAACAAACAAACAAAAAAGTGTCTGTATAAGCAATAAATCATTTTAAAATTATAAGAGTTGAATGTCAATGTCTTTCTTACTAAGTTATAAAATAGACTCTGGATCCATTAAATACTCTATTAACTGTAATTTCAAAATTCATATAAATGGGTTGACAGCTGAACACCAAGCATCTTTTAAGACATTGTTAGTGGGTCTATTAATAAGAATGAAAAGGGAGCCTGCGAGTTATGTTTTCAGAGGATAATAAACTTCCCATGAGACAGGACCTTTAAGCAAATGCTATGTAGTCACTGGTTATATAGTCGTTTGCCATGGGGTATTCTGCTAGATTATAGGAATACATAAATGTTTTTACCAGATAGAGGAAACTTTGTGTTACACAGACTATTAAAAGACTAAGTACTTATTCTCCTCAGTGTAATTTAGAACTATGTCAAAGTAAACCCACTTTGTTAAAAATGCTTTTTTCCAGGTTAGAAATTTTATCAAAGTACTTAATGTTTTGACATTTGTTCCCTTGTAGAACATATTTTGTTACAGAGCCTTTCATTTCTAGGAGGTATTGCTTATTTTTATTGTTACAAAGGAGGAAATTTGAAAGCTTATTTCAAATTAGCTTGCCTTTAAGGTCTGGACCTATTAATGCTTAGTAACTTTGTCTTCTAATGATTTTGAGTCAATAGCAACAAAATTATGTTGCTGACTTAAATCCCAGAGATATAATTTTCACATGTTCCTTTAGACAGTATGCCTAGAAGTCTTAAAGTTTAAATGATAAAATCGTACTAAAAGCTGAGAATGTGGACTTTGTAGGAAATATGTAATTGAAGGAAAAGAAAGCAAAAACAAATCAATATATATAATAAATGGAGAACTGTTTAAAATCAATTTGACAGAAAGACCTCTGAGCTTAAATAACTTTGGCTTTATAGAGCAAGAAGGCTAAGTACTTTCATAATCAATATCATCATATAAATAAAGAAACAAATAAATAATGAGAGAGAAATATGAGATATAAAGATGAGAAGAATAAACTAAATGTTAAAATCATTTAATCATTAAATTACATACTAAATATTTCCAAATAAGTGAATAAGTACTTGAGAAGATGGCTCAACAGATACTAGTCAGGAAAGAGAGCCCGAGACCAAAACTGAGTAGAAAGAGCAAAGAGAGGCCCACAGGTTAAGAGCCCACATTTTTTTTGCAGAGACAGTAGTTCAGTTCCCACAACAACCTTTTCTGGTCCATGAACAACTTCATTCCCATGCTTGTATTCCTACACTGACACATGCATGTAGATAATTAAATACAATTTTTAAAAAGAAAACTGTCAAACTGGAGAGGCCAAACCAGCCAGGCTGTATTAAGGCTGCTGTTGCTGTGAAACACCATGACTAGAGAAACTTAGGGCAGAAAGAGTTAATTCAGCTTTCAATTCCACATCACAGTTTATCATCAAAGGCAGTCAGGACAGGAACTTAAACAGGGCTTAACCTGGAGGCAGGAACTGATGCAGAAGCCATGGAGGAGTGCTGTGTCCTGGCTTGCTCAGCCTGCTTCCTTATAGAACCCAGGACCACCAGCCCAGAGGTGGTACCACCCACAATGAGATGGGTCCTCCCGCATCAATTACTAATTTTAAAAGTGCCCTAGAGACTTCTCAACAGCCGATCTCATGGTGGCATTTTCTTAATTGAGGTTCCCACCCCTGATGACTTTAATTTGTGTCATGTTGGTGTAAAACTTTCCCTCACACAGACAAGAGGGTTCCATGGCTTCTGCATTATCAGACACTTGCAAAACTAAACATCAATAGCTATCTGTCCAGTGTGGTGGACACCCATTTGGTGGCTTTTGAGAATTTTAAATGTAGCTAATACAAGTTAACAAAGAAATCTTGAGTTGTAAATGTTTATTTACTCTTAATTAGATTGGAACAACCATGTAAGACTATTGACTACCAAATGAACAAGACTATAAAATACTCCTGTATCCTGTTGCTCCAGTTCAATTACTTCATCTTTTTCACTTTGGTGTGTATCCTCCTTCAAGGTGTGGAAGCTTTTTCAAAAGTTCCAAGCCTCCATGAAATTACTCTCTTTTACTTTTCTTTATCTATTCTGATCCTGACTTTCAGTATTTTCCTCTTCTCCCTCAGCAGTCCCTTGGGCTTTGTAGTTGACCTTTTTCTCTTCTTGTCTACTCTCACCAGCTATGAAGGCATTTGTGAGTCATTTCCTACTCTTCACTTTTGGCTCTGACTTTCCTGTGCAAAGCACACTGGCCAGAATAGAGCCTAAAGGAGACTTTACAAAACAGCTGTAGGTCCCATTTTTGCCTCTTCCCTTGGAATGTCTAGGCAGGGAAGGGTGGATGAAGCTGAGTTTCACAGTCGTCCCTCAGAGAATCTAGGCACCAGTGCACACTGAGCAGGAAAGAGTGAAACAAAGTCCAGAATGGGTGGGTCAGCAGGATCCCAGTCTGGCAGTGATTGCTAGGAGGCGGTCTTCTCCCAAAATTTCAGTGTTATAGCTCTTTCAAATGACATTCAACCAACCAGCTTGTACATACACACTTTATTTGGGATGAATCAAGGGCTATATATATGAACCTTGGAGAGTGAAGAAGGGTGCTTCTTGGGATGATTTGGTGGTTTGAATATACTTGGCCCAGGGAGTGGCACTATTAGGAGATGGGGCCTTATTGGAGTAGGTGTGGCCTCATTGTAAGAAGGGTGTCACTGTGCGAGTGGATATTGAGACCCTCCTCCTAGTTACTCGTCTATTGGCCTTCAGATCAAGATATAAAACTCTCAGCTTCTCCCTCTCCGTGTCTGCCATGCTCCTGCCTTGATGATAATAGACTGAACCTGGAAACCTGTACAGCAGCCCCAATTAAATGTCCTCCTTATAAAAGTTGCCTTGGTCATGGTGCCTCTTCACAGCAATGGCCATTCAGACAGTTTTTACTCAATTGAAAGTCTTTATGGAAACCCTAAGACAGTGATGTTTCATTTAAGGTACTGGGAATACCTCACTTGCATGGGGAGGCATTCCATGAAGTTGAACCTGTAATTTCACCAGGGATTACATGACATTCCTCAGGTAGAAGACTGTGGTTCCCTAGATTAGGTGGAGAAGGGGAAGCTTTGCTAAGAAAAAGAAGTCCTCCATTTTGTATAGAGCTCAGGAAAGCTGACTGGACATGGTAGACTACAACCTTAGTAACAAGGTACAACAAACAGCATCTACCTTTGGGGATGATAAAATACAACAAAGAAAAAACTTATATGTAAAAAGCCCTTATACTTTATATGTTACACTAGATTTAATCAGAGGTCAATATGTGTGAATGTTTGAATTTTAAAACTATAAAGTAACAAAAAGATATGGGAAAGATATTTGTATATTTGAATGACCCAGAGTTTTTAAACTATTTTAGGAACAGAAAAACACGGACAACTAAACAATATCCATACTAAACACTTTTCTTCAAAAGAAGTTAAGAGAAAGGAAGGAGAAGCCAAAAATGAAGTGGCAATTCTTGTAGATAACATGAACTCTATCCAGAAAACCTGAAGGACTCTTCATAGTCACTAACTTAAATCTTGGGTCCCTTTCTATGCCTGCTTTCCACAGAGAAGTGAGAAATATTTGGTTCTATACATGCTCCCACCACTATGATGTACACGAAGCCATGTGACTTTGGGCTAAAAATTTTTAGCAACTTCTGAAAATCTATATCCTACCCCTAGCCTCAAGGAACCATATAAGCTCTGGGTTTAAGCCTTAGGTAGTTTCAATTTTCCCAACATATAACATTCCCAATTCTTGCTCCTCTCAACTATAACCCCTTGTAACACTGTTTTCCCCCCTGGTTGTTGTGTGTCTTTCATCCACTTTCAGACTCTGCTACTAAACCGTTCGCCTCTGACTGCTAACCGCTCTTCATTTCAGGGTGGCACGATCTAGTCCTCATACTCTTCTCCCTAACGTTACCAATGCCTTTTCTGACAGGCCAGTGGGTACTTTTCCTGACCTCCACTACATTACAGAACATGAAAGCCAAGCCTCTCCATTCTTAAAAGGCCTCCCTCCTTTGTCTAGTACTCATTTATGTCTTTGAATATTACCTCACTTCCTGTCTTCAGGTTCTTAGCTGAATCCTTCAATATTCTTGATTAAGGCTCCAACCTTGGTCTAGCACATTGTACTGCATTGTCTTTGTGAGAACAGAGTCTAAGTCACTGTCACTTGCATACATGTCACTCCCAAACTTACCTCAGCCTGGATATTCTTTCTCACCTCCAAACCTGCACCAGTTATCTATACATGATTTGCTGTAGGTAGATTACCAAATCCTAATTCAGTCTCACTTGTTCTTTTAAAAGTCTTCATGTTACAGGAAAAAATGTTTTGAAAACTATACATCTAATATAATTAATAACTTTTCAGTTAACAAAAATTATTTTGCTAATTTTGCTTTTGTGAGTTAAATGCATGCAGGTGTAGATGTACACATGTATAAATGCATGTGGAAGCTACATGTTAACCCGATGTAGTTCCTGAGAAACTGTCTGCCTCATTAAGGCATGAGCTTTCACTAGTACCTGTTATTTGATAATTAAACTAGACTTATTCCCCACTAAAGCCTAGGAATCCATCTGCCTGTCTCTGTAGCCCTGAGATTATAACCATACACCAGGATATCTGTTTTTTATTTTTTTATGTTGTGTTCTGGACACTGGAGTCAGGTTCTTCTGCTTGCATGGCAGACAATGTACATACACTCTGCGTCATCTTTCTTTTGAACTTATTTCTAGGGCACATAAGGGTCCTGACCACACCTCACAGTTTCTCTAGGTTTAAATCTCAACTTGCATTTCCCCATACTGTAGTACAATCAGGCTCCTGTGTCCTTCCATATAAACATCTTGGGCCAAGACAGTTCCCTCTTCTAAGTCCACTGGAGAAGTTTCCTCTGGGATATTTTCCTTCACTCAGTTTTCCTTTGTCTCCCATTCAGGTCTATATCAACTTTCATTAAAGTGGACTTTCTGTCATAACTACCTCTAATGTGTAATGACTTTATTAAATGAGGTTTGTTTGTTAGAGAGCGAATCATCGAGGAAAGTCAAAAATTAATTCAAGATTCGGATTAACAGTCTGCAGGAATAGCTCATGCAACATGTAATAACACTCTATGTTCTAATGGAGAAGATTCTACAACTCAAACAAGATGTCAGCATGCCATTTTCTTTCAAATCTTAGTAAAGCTAACTGATGTTCAGCAAAAGACAAAGAGTTTTCCTAATCATACACAGATATTAAGTAAAGCTATCTCTTATTGCCCATATTATGTCAGTGTATTCCTGTAGAGGGAGGGACCTGATAGGTGTGCCTCATGACACCTGGGCATCACTCCATCTTTTAGTAACAGCTTGATGATATTCTAATTATTATGGAGAAAAATTGGAGCCAGAATGTATCTGGGCAGCTTAAACACAGTAAAAGTTGCAAAATGTTTAGGTCAGGTCACAATGTCTACATTTTCCAGGTGTATTGAGGCAGATTTAGCACCTAGAGACTTTCTCACTTCTTTATATATATATATATATTTATATATATATATATATATATATATATATATATATATGTGTGTGTGTGTGTGTGTGTGTGTGTGTGTGTATTTGTCTGTGTATGTAGATGTCTGTTTGCATGTGTGTGTGTGTAAAATAGTCCATCACAAGTTATATTCCAAAAATAATGAACAGTTTCAAACTTCTGCATTATAATTGCTTTACATGACATCTCTCTAGCTTCAGATATCTTAGAGGACAAACTGAAGAACAAAGAAAGAGGGATTTGCAGAAATTGACATTTCCCTAGAAGTATCTAGGGCCCTGCATAAATTGCAATTACTTGTTTTCTAAGGATATTTTGAGACTTTTTCTTAATTAAGATTACTATTGCTGTGATGAGGCACCATGACCAAAGCAACTGGAGGAACACAGGGTTCATCTGGCTTACACTTCCACATTATACTTTACCCTCTAAGGAAGTCAGGACAGGGACTAAGACAAGTCAGGAATCTGAAGGCAGAAGCTGATGCAAAGGCCATGCAGGGTGCTATATATTGGCTTTCTCATAGATCCCAGGACCATCTGTAGAGGGGAAGCACTACCCACAATGGGTTACATGCTTTGCTATCAATAACCAATTAAGAAAATGCTCTATAGAGTTGCCTACAGTTTGATCTTACTGAGATATTTTCTCAACTGAGGCTCCTTTTTCTCAGGTGACTATAGCTTGAGTAATGTTGACATAAAACTAGGCAGCACAACTGATCCCTTACAAACTTCATACAAATACATCACTGTTAAGCCATACCTTTCCTTTCTTGTTCATCTCTAGCATCACAGCATAAGTTACTATAAAATCAAAAATAAGTTAAATATCTTCTAATTTAAAGAGGAAACAACTGGACACAGTCATAACCTGAGCAAAGCAAAACCAAATTCCAACAGTGTAAATAACTCAGTGTAGAAGATCTCTGATTTACTCCTGATCCTCTGGGCTCCTCCATGGGTTTGGGTCAATTTTCAGGCTCAGTTTTCAGCAGTACACACAGCTTGTCCTCCTCTACCTTCTCCTCAACCTCTTCCTCTACCTTGTCTTCCACCTCTCCTTCTTTCTCCTCCCCCTCCCTCCTCCTTCTTTTTAAATTAAATTTTATTTTTTTTACTTATTCACTTTACATCCTGCTCACTGGCCCCTCCTGGTCACTCTCTCCCACAACCCTCCCCATCCCCCTACCCTGAAACTTCAAGTCTCTGTTAGGCTAGGCAATACCCCTCCCATTGAGGCCAGTCAAGGTAGCCCAGCTAGAACATATTCCCACCTACAGGCAACAACTTTTGGGATAGCTCCCATTCCAGTTGTTGAATATCGACATGAAGGCCAAGTTGCACATTTGCTAGATATGTGCAAGGGGGCCTAGGTCCACCCTGAGGGTGTTGTTTGGTTAGTGGTTAAGACTCTGAGAACCCCCAAAGTTAGTTGGCCCAGATTAGTTGGCTCTGTTGGTCTTCCAATAGAGTTCCTATCCCCTTCTGGGTCCCCAATCATTCCTCCTAGTTCCTCAAGGTCCTTCTCCTGTTTGGCTGTGGGTATCTCTATCTGTCTGAGTCAGCTACTGGGTGAAGCCACACATCATGTCTTTTAAGCACAGGATGATTCTATTCTAGACTTACTGATAGTTTTGATGGTCATCCCATTGTACTGGTATCTCTCATACCTGTCACACCTGAGCTGAACTTTCAACCTTTCAACAATATCCTCTTATAGGCTTTCTTCATGGTGCCAAACTGTAACATTTTTGAATAACCACTTTCATCCTGGACCTTCAACTACTACTCAGGATGTATCTTCAGAAATGGCCTATCCTGGCCTCTCAGAGTAACAAGTATCAGCTGTTCTCCATAGCTCCTTTTTCTTCAAAACAAGCACCAACAGGGTAACGCTTATCCTACCAATTTCAGCTTGCAGTATGAGGTACAACATTTGCAGCCCCTGGAACAGAGCACCTCTGTTTGCTGATTCTGAGGAACTACTTCCCAGAAGATTTCTCCTCAGTGAGGCTTGTCTCTTCTCAATCATTACCAGTTTCTCAGCTCTAGATAACCAGCAGCAATTTTCCCAGTAAAGCAAAAGTTTCACTTCTGTGGTGTTGGTCTCCTGTTAATCATAGTTCACTCTTCAGCCACAGTTGACCAGAGCCACAGAATCTTTATTCAAAACAGCTAAATTGCAATAGACCTGATGGTCTTTAACTCTCTGGAACGTCACAAGCCAGGCCTCCATCACCTGCATTACTCTTCTTTCTTTTTTCTTCTAAGTTCCCACAGAGTGACTCACGAAGCTTTGATCACTCAATGAAAGTTTGCACCCAAAGCTCCAACGTCCTGTAACAATGCTTTCCAAAACAACTTGGACACAGGTCTGTCACAGCAATACCTCACTAACTTGTGACCAGTTTCTTTCTAAGTTATGGTTATCACTGTTGTGATGAAACATCATGATCAAAGAAACCTGGTGAATAAAGAGTTTATGCAATTCTACTTCCATATCACTGTTCATCACTGAAGGAAATCTGGACAGAAACTTACAAGGGCAGGACCCTGGAGGCAGGACCGAATGCAGAGGCCATGGAGAGGGACTGCTTAATAGTTTGGTTTTCATAGATTACTCAGCCTGCTTTCTTATAAAACCCATAACAATCAACCCAGGGTGGGGAACCACCTACAAAAGGCTGAGCTCAACTCTGTCAATCAATTTTTAAAAATATTTTCTATAAGCTTGTTACCTGCAGCCTGGTCTTATGGAAGCATTTTCTCAATTGAGGTTCCATCACATGGATGACTATAACTTGTGTCAAGTTGACCTACAAACTTTAACACAAGGGAGTCACAGTCAAGCGCCAAGTTATGTTAGCATGCTTCTCTATATGACTGGTTCTAGCCAGAGGCCTCTGTGTGAAGCCCTGGATGCATCCTTCCACAGAAGTGAATTCCTGTATGCTTTGCCCATTGCAGTCAAACCATGAGTCCAAATGGTCTTTTTTTTTTTTCCATTATGTTGCCTCTGCTTGGTATTCTGTGACAGTGATGGGAAAAATAATTAATGCATAAAATAAGTGGATCAGTGATTATCAAGTATGTAAGATGTGGAGAGAAATTGACAGCAAATGGAATTTCTCTTAAGTGTTGGTTAAGATTTTATGCAATTATTTGTGTTTTTAAAGCTCAGACCAGTGCACTGAAAAGTGCAAGCATTAAAGTATGTGTCTCAGACCTCTATAAAATACAATAAAAGACATATTAAGTCACAGAACTTTGCATTAGGAAGCAGGAGCACCGTGATCTCATGCAATTGCCAATGTTCCTGGTGCAGATATGAAATTATAGAAGTTGTGGACTGGGCTACTTGGCATACCTATGTGTCCTTAACATAGGGTGGGCCTCCTGCCAATGCTAGGCAGCTTTGTAGGCTGCCAAGAAATATTCCTCTTCTCCTATTAATCCCATTAAGAACAAGCCAATGACTTTAATTTGGATTCCTGATTGAACTATAAACTGTGCTCCATCTGCTTGGTCATCTAAGCAACAGATAGGCCAACAGTTGTTGGAGAGGTTTTTGTGTAAATTATAAAACTGAGGAAATGGAAAGCTGGAAGACGTTGACATCAAAGCACTGGCCATTAGGAGAGTCACCTTCAGCACGAATATGAGAGATATCCATTTGCTGATGGGTTCATCTTTCCTGCATCCATGTAGCCTTTGTGGAGAGTATGGAAGCATGTATTAATTTGGATGATGAACTTTCTGTGCAACTCCATTTTGCATAGACTCCAGCCTGTCCCCGTTTAAGAAGCATTCTTGATGCAGGAAGTGGAGGAAGTTCTCCAGTAGAACAGGTGTTCCCACATCTTAGTTACTACTTTGTCTATATTTATGCAAATGTATCATTCTGAAAACAAAACAAACAAACAGACAAACACTCAGAGTAGTGGTTCCAGCTGTTCACAGCTGGAAAGACTCTGCTTTTGCCTGGAAATGTGACTCACTGACAGTATAGTCTAAACATGAGCATACATCACCAATGTGGTTCTTTGGAATGCTTAGGGTATAAAACAAAAGAGGACAATGTAAGAAATCAAAGAAATGAGATTCCTGGGAGTAGATATCGGGACTTTCTTTGAGGGATATTGAAGACAAAGTAATGGAGTAGTTATTCTGTGGAAAGAAATTGGATGGAAAATAGTATCCTAACCTACTTGCGACAATCTACTCCCAAGATAGGTCAGAGAGAACCCAGCTTAGCAGGTAATTTGGCTTATTCAAAGTTTGTGAAATTCATGTCTTTTTCTTATTCTGCTCTAGATTGTACTAAAGGTCTGAGCTCAGGTCACAACACTGATGGATACTGTCAATCATTTTATGTGAGGAGGCTTTCAAAACACCCTCCTCATCTTGCTAACTCTCCTCTATGTTTGTTAATCTTTTCCCTACAACATTTCCAGAAAAAAGAATCTGCAATTTGACTCCGGTGTTCAAGGTCCAGTACTTAGAACTTTCGGTAACTCTTCACTGGTTGTGGAATGAGACACAAACACTTATCAGATCAAACAGCACACACCATATTCATCTTTTACAAACTACATTGTAGATATGTAATATCACATGTCATATAATTAATTAATACAAATCATACAATGTTAAAGCTATTTAACATCACATAAAGCATTACTCTCATACAACTTTGACCCATTATTTTCCCCTGGTAGAAATACTATGCACATAAATATCCATTATTCATTGTCCCCGATTTCAGCCTATCCCCTGACTTCTACTGGTCATTTTATACAAAGCAATTCAAAGAGTACATGGTCTTACATGTCACCTAGTTTCCTATATGATATCAAAGTAACATATACTATTTTTTCTTTCATACCTTATTACTTTTTATCAAGTCCAGACTCTTTAGGTAATATTTTGTGGTAAGTTTGGATATAGTTCCCCCAGGAAGCTATTGATTTTGGCTTTTTATTTGATTCCTTATTTGTTCTGTGATTTGGATGATACTGTGTAATCTACATTGGCAGTGTCCAATGCCTGATGTCCTACTCCTATCTTTAGATGGGTTGCTTGTAAACTTGCCCCTGGCAGGCACAAATTGCATATTAATTAATGTTAGCATTTAAGCCTTTTAACTTCACTCTTGGACATGCAAGGACTTGTACACCAGGCTACAGAATCAGTAGCCAACTAGGAAATGCTAGAATTATTTTCTTCCCACAAATCCATGCATCATGGAGACAACATGAACACATGTCTTCCTTCCTATACGAGCTCCTTTTGTTTATCTTCTCACTTTTAGCTGTAGGAACTTCTCTAAGCTTAGAATTTGAGAGTCCCCCCTCAAAATTTGCACTCTCTCACAATTTTCTTTCATCTTCCTATTAAACATATTCACTTGAAAGCACTTAGCAAATTTGTCTGACTCTGTGCTTTCACTGTTTTGAAGCAGAATTTTACATGCATAGAATAAAAATTAATATATGCTTATTTCTTTTATTCTCCCACTGCAAAATTTCATACATTCTGCCTTTGCTTTCCATTTCTGTTGCTTGAGTATCAGGGACAGAAGGCAATATCACTTATGTTTCTTCTTCTGAATTCCCCATGAAAGGGGCACTCTGCTATTTACGTGACACATGCTCAATACTTGTGTGCTTATTGATTATCTGTACCAAATGGAATTTCCCCTTATGGATTTCCTCTAGAGGGGCATGAAGGGAAAGAAGCAAGAAAAAAGGTGAAGGTCTTTTCATTTGTGCAGAAGGATTTTGGTCCATCTTCCTTACTGAGGAAGATGCGATCTTATACTGGGTGGCCAGGGATGTATGTGTGAGATAGTTATTAGAAGAGCTAGGATATCAGTCATCATAAAAAACGAGAAAGGGATGAATCAAGGCAAAAGCATTGTTAAATATAGACTGAGATTTTATGAAATTTTACAGTAATATTTTGCTGGCATAGAAGGCAAGAAGTAGGGCAGGATTCTGAGACTGCCACAAAATAGCTTGCATTGGCCTTTCTGGTACCCTAAATTATAAATATGCCAAAAGAGAGAAGTAGACAGACTAGGAATGGTGTGGTACCTGAAGGGAGAACAAAGTTTCTATTGAACAATCTAAACTTTTCTTTTTAGTGCTATGCAGGTCATCTGCGCTAGATGGTTTATTGCATATTAAAATAGCCAGTCTCTGTGTTCTGTGGGTGGGCTGTGTGGAAGTGACCCTGAAAGAGAGGAAGAGAGTTGTCTTTCTGTCTGATATTGTGGGCTGAGAAGCTTCAAAGAGGAGACATTTATGGACTCAACTCTGATAACAAATGGAGATAAATGAGCTGTGTGCCTCTGTATAAGGCATAAGCTGGCATGAAGGAAGACAAAGTTGTTGATTAAAATGTACTTTAGAAAATTATTGCAAATATTATATTTTAAAGAAAAATGTACTCATTTCAAGCACCTAGAAGATTCATTGAAGTAGAAACAAAAGATTAAAACAGTTGCTATGACCTTGATATCAAACACCCTCTGCTCTTCCCCAGGACACTTTATTTTCTGTCTTCCCTGTTTTGTATGCAAGTTCTCCATCGCTGAGATCATATTCTATGCATAATTCTGCACCTTGCATCTTTCTCCTAAAAATATATCATATGTATTTTTTTATGTTACCAATTTTCCATAAGCACCATTTTAATGGCTGCATAACAGTTTATCATATGGATGTGTTATCATTTAATAATTTCTTTTATTATCTATTTAGTTTTTTATCTTATCAACAAAATGGGAAACTGTGCAGTAATAAACATATTTCTGCAAATATATTTATACATATTTGTTTTCCCCTATGTCTTAGGTTATTTCATTTGGAGAGGTTTCTGGAATGAAATTGCTGGATCATAATAACCCTGTATGCGCAATTTTAAGACTCTTGATCTATTAATGCCAAATTGCTTTGCAAGACTGTTGCATCAATTTACATTCCTGTGAAGCATATGTGAGTCCTTAGGAAGATAAATGCTTAGGCATAGAGAAGAGAGGATGCAGTGCACCTAGGTAAGAATTAATGAAATAAACTGCACGTTATCTTGCAAGAGAGGGTAGGAAGTAAAATCACACCAATGTTATACAATTAGGAAGAACTCCTGGCCCACATCTGCATAGGAACTGATTTCTTATCATCACCCTCTACTATGATGCATCCTCCCCAGGGCCTTCCCGCACTACTTCTATTAAAATGGGGAAGTTGGAAAATTCCCGACAGATAATTCTTTAGTATCCTGCCCTCACCGCTCTTGTGACAGCTGGTTCTGCTCATATAATTATCTTAAGCCCCAGCTCATCAGAGGTACTCCTACAAGTTTTGTTTTATTTGTTGTTCATAGCAAAGACCACTCAGGGTATTCAAAGAGAGGAGGCAATAGGAATATGAGTTGAGAATCAATATTGGGTAATGAAAGCAAAATGGGGTAGGGATTCAGTTTGCTGTGTTAAATGCTGTTTTCTCTCTGGCTAATAGTTTGAAACAATTACCTTGCATAGTTTCTGAAGAAATTCACAAGAAGAATGTAAAGAGAGTTGGTATTGTCAGAAACTAATGTGGTTGAGGTAATATATTGTATATGCAAGAATATAACACTAAGACATTCACTGTTGCTGTGTGTGTGCCATAGGAGCGTTCTGGTCAGGTATAATAGCATAGGTTGATGCTTAGATAGGAGACACTATTTCTTAGAGAGACCAGGACGTCCAATTGTTAATGATCCCAAGAAGTGTTTATATTTTATAGAAAACAAAACACAACCAAACTAAACTAAAACAAACAAAATAATAACAAAATAGGGAGAAGAGCCTGTCTCCTTGCTACATAACCATGCTTGTGATTTGGGTCTGAAAAAAGCTGTGGATCTCACTGTGATGAAAGCATTTTGTTTCACATGTACAGAAGGACATATCTTGCTATCTTCTACAAATCTCAGGAAAATAGTCTCTCAGACTGCTATAGAATAGAAGGCTGGCAAAAACCACCATCTTGGCATAGCTTAGGATCACTCACTGCAAGAAGCTGAACAGATGTAAATAAAATGAGAAGACCCAGAAAGGGCATTGAATCTGTTTCTGAAGCAGATGTTTGGTATCTGTGAGGAGTCACTCTTGGTGACATTAGGTGGTCCACATTCAACCACAAAGTATTGGAAAATATGTCCTTTGGCAAAAGATGATTGCATGCCATCCAGTGTGGATCGGTTGAGTTAATCTGCTCAGGTTTTCCTTTCCTTCTACTGTAGGATTTAAGCATGTATGCTTATGTATATGTACATTTATAAGCATGTTTATATACATATGTATATGTATATTTATATGTATTTATGGAGAGAGAGATTCAATAATTCCTTATAGCCACCTCTAATACTCTCTGCATAGGGATACATTTGTCATATGGAGATAGTATTCATATATAAATTACATTAAACATTAAGTATTGAGTCCTGGCCTAGGAAAGATAGGTCAGAAATCTTAAGGGGGAAAAATTGTCCAATGTCACTCAAAGTAAAATGTTGAATGAATGAACTAAGATTCTAGGAATGAAGAGATATACAAAACCTGAGCACATTTGTGAATAAAAACAGGAGATTTTATTAAATGATTTCTCAAGAGCACTTGGCTGTAAGTGGTCAGATTGTAGGTATCTGATTGATTTAGTTAATGTTGTTTTGTGTACGCAGTGAGATAATCACTCTGAGTTAATAACTCACATTATCTTAGAGAACTCAAAGATAACTTAGGGAACAAAGCATTTTTTATATATCAGAAATAAGAATACTATCTAAAAATAAAATTTTAAGTTATCATAAGAATAATTAGTTTCCTTTCAACATTTTCATGTGTGCATCCAATGAGAATCCATTTTTTTTTTTCATTTTGGCTGCTCTTTGTTTTTTTTGTTTTTGTTTTTGTTTTTTTTTTGTATTTTCTTTATTTACATGTACATTTTCCCTTTCCCAGGTTCCCCTCCAAAACAAACAAACAAACAAACAAACAAAAGCAAGAACAAACCCCTTTTGCCTCCCCCCTCCCCATGCCTGCCACCCCACCCTCTCCCACTTATTGGCCCTGGCATTCCCCTACACTGGGGCACAAAACCTTCACAAGGCCGAGGTCCTTTACTCCTATTGATGATCGAATTTGCAATCCTCTACTATATACCTGCTGCCAGTACATTCAATCCCACCCTGTATAGTCCTTGATTGGTGGTTGGGTCCCTGGGAGCTCTGAGGGTACTAGTTAGTAATTGTTGTTCGTCCTAAGGGGCTGCAAACCCTTCAGCTCCATAGAACCTTTCTCTGACTCCTTCATTGGGGACCGTGTACTCAGTTCAATGAATGGCTGTGAGCCTTTACATCTGTATTAGTCAGGTATTGCCAGAGCCTCTTAGGAGATAGCTATATGCTTGTCCTTCCTTCAGTCTCTGCTCCATAGTTAATCTCTGCCACTCCTTCTGTGGGTGTTTGGAGAATCCATTCTTTTTGTCTCCTTTATTCCTTCTCAGTTCTCTCTGAGTGTCTCAGTTCACTCCTTCTATTCCTCTCCCTAAATTCTCATGAGCATCATGCAAATTTTAAGTATGTGTAGAAAGAAATCATATGACCCACTTATGTAACAAAAGAAGATGAGAAATCCTGATGATAAAATGAAACTGAAAAAAATTCAGGAATGCTATAAAAATCCAGAAATAAGAACTTTGTACTGTTGTATACTTTGTATGGTTATGTTTTTTTGTTTTTTTTTTTTTTTTTTTTTTTTTTTTTGTAGAAGCTTTTTAGTTTATTTGTCCTCTCAGAAATCTGTACATCACGTCACCGCAGATCTACTCCTTTGCCTGTATCCAATCTCTACTCACTTTTTGCCAGCACCAACGTTGGCCTTGGCAGTCCCCCTGACCTTCTTCATTCTGTTCTTGCGTTCCTTCCGCTGTTTTCGGGAGGTCTTTTTCTTCTCATAAAGGCCATGTCTTGCAAGTCTGTGCTTGGGCTCATTCTTCTTTGCATAGTCTAAAGAATCATAGATCATGCCAAAGCCGGTTGTCTTGCCACCACCGAAGTGGGTTCTGAATCCAAATACAAAGATGACATCTGGTGTGGTTTTGTCTTTTTGGCCAACTTTTCCCGAATTTCTGTCTTCGGTACTGTTGCCTTCCCAGGATGAAGGACATCAATGACCATCTGCTTCCTCTGAAGCAGACGGTTTGTCATGAACTTCCTGGTCCGGATGGTTACTGTGTCATTCATGGTGGCTACGGAGCGGGAGCTGTAGAGGAGGAAAAGAGCTGGTTATGGGTTTTTAATGTGTAGTTCCGAAGACTTTTACATAAAATAATTAGATTAAATTAAAATAAATTATAAAAATGGAAGACTCAATTACAGAGTTCTTGCCATTACTAGTATAATCTGGCCTAATATCTAACCTGATGGACTGTCCTTCTATCAGGAGACCCTTCCATCTCTGTGTGCATAAAACCAAATGGTTTCTGTTAGGTTCCAAATGAGAGATGCCTTCATTCCTGAACATACTTCTTTATCATTTATCTTTATACTTCTACATCATTTGACATTGAATTATATCAGTTTCTTTAGAAGATTCATTGTCTCATCTGGAGACCCTGAGTTTAGTATTTTTATGTACAGTGATTATTTAGTAAACAAGGGCAAATAAAGGCAGGGTGTGTGTGTGTGTGTGTGTGTGTGTGTGTGTGTGTGT
>JADRCD010179149.1:0-13551 GCA_019843815.1 Montemys delectorum
ATGCATCTTCCATTTCTTTTTAATTATTAAAAATAGTAGTTATCAATGTGGTATTCTATATATTTCTACCTCTTGGGTTTAGATTTAAAATTGAGATTCTAAAATATGATCTAACCATAGATCTACCATCAAATCAAAATGATAGCCCTGATCTAAAAGTACAGCTAAAAAAGGAAGCTATACCAGATGTCCATGGAGAATTCTAGAACACTTCTAAATTGGTATCCTGGTATGAAACATTAGATTTCAGTGCATTGCAGGATGAAGAGGAAAGGAAGAGATGGAGAAAGGGAGAAGAGAGGGACTAGGATCAAGAAAGGATGGAAAAGAAAGGAATAGAAAGAAAGAAAAACAAAACACAGACAAAAACTAAGACAAACATTTAGAAGTACCTTTGCCCCTCCAAACTTACGAGAATCTGCAACCACATGTAATTTCACTTCACTATCTGTTCACTATTTTTACAGAAACTTTGACAGTGTCAAGTGAATTCCCCTGGTTTGTACTGAAAACTCTTCTCAAGCACTTCTACTTATCCTCCTAATGGTGGAAATTATAAGTCAAAGTACAACTCTCAAATTCAACACCATTGTTCACTGACTATAGTAACATCATTATGGGCACAGTCTGCCAACTTTAAAATATATCCAATAACTTTGGCATTTAAAGAAGCTATTGTGTTCCTACAATGTTCCAGCTATGTTCATTTGAAATGTGTCACTTAACAGAATACATATTCATCTATAACACATATTTCTTGTTGAGATAATATAGCAAGACGGGAAACAGCATCAAAAAGGATAATTTATTTAAATTGCCAGAAGACATAGAAAATACTCAAAACATTTCATAGAGAATCAATCCAAAAATGTCACATGATAGGGACAGAAAGTAAAAATTCAATTTGGTGTGAGGTTGTGAGGAACTTACAAATTTGCTTACAAAAGTTGAATTTATTCTCCTGTCCATGCTGAATTAATGAAATAAAACGTTCAAAGTTTTATTAAATGAGAAAGCAGCCCCAGGCTAATAGCAAAAACCAGACCTTCAATAAGATCATGGAAGAAAAACTTCACAAACTCTAAAAAGACATCCACACAGATACAAGAGCACATAAGTCCATGTAGATGAGGTCAGGAAGAAAACACACAGTAGTTAAACACTAAGTGCATGCAACAAAGAGTAATAAAAGTTTCAAGAGAAAAAACAGAAGTTATATAATAAAAGTAAAAACTCAGGAAAACAGCAAAGAAAATTTTGGAAGCAAGAAGAGCCTGGAGCAATGCCCTCTAAGTTCTAACGGACCAAGTCAACCTAGCTTAATGGACACAGAAAACAAACAAATAAACAAACAAAAGCAAAATAAATACCTTCCATAGTTGAAGGATAAAGAAATGTTTTAATAATCCAAACAGCCTATCTATCTATCTTTCTATCTAACTATCTATCTATCTATCTATCTATCTTATACTATATAACATATATGCACTAGACAAAATATATAAATAATATATACTGTAATCTAATATGTGTTATAATCTAATATATATTAGGTGCATATAAATAATATATATTAGACTAATAATACATGATATGAGGCATATAATATATGATTGAGATATGTGATATGATATATGAGATATGATATATAATATATATTAGACAAAACAGGAAGTAATACTTATGTTTTAGAAAGAAACAAGCCCAGCCAAAAGACCAACAAAATGAAAAAGTAGCTGCTATAATTGCTAAAACACAAAGTATCACTGAGAACAAAATAGCAAAATTCAAAAACACAATGATCGCAAGATACATCTTTCACTAATAACTTTAAATATTAGTAGTCTAAAAACACCCAGTAAAAAGACATAAGTTAGCTGAATAAATCATGAAAGATAAACTGTCTTTTGTCTATCAGAAACACAGCTTTGTCTTAAAGATAGGTATCACCTTTGAATAAAAGATCAGCAAAGGTATCCGAATCAAAGCAGGACCAGGAAGCAAGCAGACATTGCTACCATAATATCTAACAACACCAAACTAAAACTAATTAGAAGGCATAACTTACTCTTTATTCTAATCAACAGATCAATTAGTCAGGAAAATATTACAATTCCAAACATATGAGTAAACTCAGGTGAGTCCAATTTCATTTACAAAAAACTATCAGAATTAGAGTTGCTGATTAGGATAAACCCAGTAATAGTGGGATACTACTTAAATATACCACTTTGTCCAGTACACACAATTATGCTATTCAAAATCTGGAAATGCTAAAAATACAGCAATTTCTTCCCCCTACAAGGCCACCTCTCAGGGCTATTTTAAAAGTTAGGCTAAAATTAGTTTTAGGGTTTTTTTTTGGGGGGGGGAACACTTAAACTATTTTATCAGATATTTTCTTTATATACATTTCAATTCACTCTCTGTTTCCAATCCAAACAAAAAGCAAAAAAAACAAACAAACAAAAAAAAACCAAAAACAACAACAAAAAAACAAAACAAACAAAAAAAAACAACAAAAAAAAAAAAACCAAAAACAAAAACAAAACCAAAAAAAACCCTGTTCCCTTTCCCTTCCCCCAGCTACACAACACACACTCTCCTGCTTAACGGCCCTGGCATTCCCCTACATGAGAGCAAAGAACCTTCACAGGACCAAGGGTCTCTTCTTCCATTGATGACAGACTAGGTCACCCTCTACTACATATGCAGCTGGAGCCATGAGTCCCACCATGTGTACTCTTTGATTGGTGGTTTAGTCCCTTGGAGCTCTGAGTGTACTAGTTAGTTCATATTGTTTTTCCTCCTAAGGGGTTGTAAACCCCTTCAGCTTCAGCTCTAGCTCTAGGTCCTTTCTCTAGCTCCTTCATTGGGGACCATGTGCTCAATCCAATGGATGGCTGTGAGCCTCTACTTCTGTATTAGTCAGGCACTGGCAGAGCCTCTCAGGTGGCAGCTATATCAGGCTCCTGTCAGCCAGCACTTGCTGATATCCACAATAGTGTCTAGGTTTGGTGATTGAATATGGGAAGGATTCCCAGGAGGGACAGTCTCTGTATTGCCCTTCCTTCAGTCTCTGCTCCATACTTTGTCTCTACAAATCCTTTCATGGGTATTTTCTTCCCCCTTCTAAGGAAGAATTAAGTATCCAAACTTTGGTATTCCTTCTTCTTGAGTTTCTTGTGCTTGGTGGATTGTATGTTGGATATTCTGAGCTTCTGGACAAATATTCACTTATCAGTGAGTGCATACCATGTGTATTCTTTAGTGATTGGGTTACCTCACTCAGGATGATATTCTCCAGATCCATACATTTCCCTAAGAATTTCATAAATTCATTGTTTTTAATAGGTGAGTAGTACTCTATTGTGTAAAAGTACAACATTTTCTGTATCTACTCCTCTGTTGAGGGACATCTGGGTTTTTTTCCAGCCTCTAGCTATTATGAATATGACTGCTATGAACATAGTGGAACGTGCGTCCATATTATATGTTCGAACATATTATGGGTATATACCCAGGAGTGGTATAACTGGGTCCTGAGGCAGTAGTATGTCTAATTTCCTGAGGAACCACCAAACTGATTTCCAGAGTGGTTGTACCAACTTGCAATTCCACCAGAAATGAAGGAATTTTCTTTCTCCACAACTTTGCCAGCATATACTGTCACCTGAGTTTTTGATCTTAGCCATTCTGACTGCTGTTAGGTGGAATCTCAGGGTTGTTTTAATTTGCATTTCCTTGATGACTAAAGATGTTGAGCATTTCTTTAGGTGTTTCTCAGTCATTCAGTATTCCTCAGTTGAGAATTCTTTAACTCTGTACCTCATTTTTTAAATAGTGTTATTTGGTTCTCTGGGGTCTTAACTTCTTGAGTTCTTTGTATATATTGGATATCAACCCTCTATCAGATATAGGATTGGTAAAGATCTTTTCCCAATCTGTTGGTTGTGATTTTGTCCTACTGACAGTGTCCTTTGCCTTATAGATGCTTATGTAATTTTAAATTTTATGCAAATTTAAAAAGTCCCATTTGTTAATTCTTGATCTTAGCACATAAACTATTGGTGTTCTGTTCAGGAAATTTTCTCTTGTATCCATGTGCTCGAGGCTCTTCCTCACTTTCTTTTCTATTAGTTTCAGAGTGTCTGGTTTTATGTGGAGGTCCTTGAGCCACTTGGACTTGAGCTTTGTACAAGGAGATAGGAATGGATGGATTTGCATTATTCTACTTGCTAACCACTAGTTGAGCCCTCACCATTTGTTGAAAATGCTGTGTTATTTCCACTGTATGGTCTTTGCTCCTTTGTCAAAGATCAAGTGGCCATAAGTTTGTGGGTTCATTTCTGGGTCTTCAATTCTATTCCATTGATCCACATGCCTGTTACTGTACCAATACCATGCAGTTTTTATCACAATTGCTCTGCAGTACAGCTTAAGGTCAGGGATGGTCATTCCACCAGAAGTTCTTTTATTGTTGAGAATAGTTTTCAATACCCTCAGTTTTTTTGTTATTCTAGATGAATTTGCAAATTGTCTTTTCCAACTTTGTGAAGAATTGATTTGGAATTTTGATGGGGATTACATTGAAACTGTAGATTGCTTTCAGCAAGATGGCAATTTTTATTATATTAATTCTGCCAATCCATGAGCATGAGAGATCATTCCATCTTCTGAGATCTCCTTCCATTTCTTTCCTCAGAGACTTGAAGTTCTTGTCATACAGATCTTTCACTTTCTTAGAGTCACACCAAGATATTTTATATTACTTGTGACTATTGTGAAAGGTGATGTTTCCCTAGTTTCTTTCTCAGCCTTTTTATCCTTTGTGTGGCCTCTGATTTGCTTGAGTTAATTTTATATCCAGCTACTTTGCTGACGTTGTTTACCCAGTATAGGAGTTCAATGGTGGAATTTTTGGGGCCATTTAAGTATACTATCATATCATCAGCAAAATAGTGATAATTTGACTTCTTCCTTTCCATTTTGTATCCCTTTTTGCTTTTACTATATTTAGGTATGAGCCTTGAATTTCTGATTTTTTCCAAGACATTTGTCATGAAGGAGTGTTGGATTTTGTTAAATGCTTTCTCAGCATCTAATGAGATGATTGCATTGTTTTTTTCTTTGAGTCTGTTTATATAGTGGATTACATTGATGGATTTCCAATATTGAACCATCCCTACATCCCTGGGATCAAGCCTACTTGTTCATGATGGATGATCGTTTTGATGTGTTCTTGGATTCAGTTTGCAAGAATTTTATTGAATATTTTTGCATTGATATTCATAAGGGAAATTGGTCTGAAGTTTTCTTTCTTTGCTATGTCTTTGTGTGGTTTAGGTATCAGAGTAATTGTGGCTTCATAGAATGAATTGGGTAGAGTGAGTACCTCTGTTTCTATTTTATGGAATTATTTGAGGAGTATTGGTAGTAGGTCTTCTTTGAAGGTCTGATAAAACTGCACTAAACCCATCTGGTCCTGGACTTTTTATGTTTGGGAGATTATTAATGACTGTTTTTATTTCTTTAGGTGATACAGGCTGTTTAGATCATATACCTAATCTTGATTTAACTTTGGTACCTGATTCTGTCTAGAAAACTGTCCATTTCATCCAGGTTTTCCAGTTTTGGTGAGTATAGACTTTTGTAGTAGGATCTCATGGTTTTTTTTTTGGATTTCCTCAGTTTCTGTTGTTATGTCTCCCTTTCATTTCTGATTTTGTTAACTTGGATACTGTCTCTGTGCCTTCTGGTTAGTCTGGCTAAGGGTTGAATTATTTCTTGATTTTCTCAAAGAACTAGCTTCTGGTTTTGTTGATTCTTTGTATAGTTCTTTTCTTTTCCATTTGGTTTATTTCAGACCTGAGTTTGATTATTTCCTGCCATCTACTCCTCTTCGGTGAATTTGTTTCTTTTTGTTCTAGAGCTTTCATATGTACTGTCAAATTGCTGGTTTATGGTCTTTCCAGTTTCTTTTTGTAGGTACTCAGAACTATGAGTTTTCCTCTTAGCACTGCTTTTATTGTGTTCCATAAGTTTGGGTATGTTGTAGCTACATTTTCACTAAACTCAAAAGTCTTTAATTTCCTTATTTCTTCCTCGACTAAATTATCATTAAGTAGAGTATTGTTAAGCTTCCATATGTACGTGGGCTTTCCATTGTTTATGTTGTTATTGAGGACCAGCCTTAGTCAGTAGTGATCTGATAAGATGCAAGGATTTATTTCAATTTTCTTCTATCTGTTGAGTCCTGTTTTATACCTATGGTCAATTTTGGAGAAGGTACCATGAGGTGCTGAGAAGAAGGTATATCCTTTTGTTTTATGATAAAGTGTTCTATAGATATCTGTTAAATCCATTTGTTTCATAACTTCTCTTGGTTTCTCTGTGTCTCTGTTTAGTTTCTGTTTCCAAGATCTGTCCTTTGTAGAGAGTGGGATGTTGAAGTCTCCCATAATTACTGTATGCAGTGCAAGGTGTGCTTTGAGCTTTAGTAAAGTTTCTTTTATGAATGTAGATGCCCTTACATTTGGAGCACAGAGGTTCAGAATTGAGAGTTCATCTTGGTAGATTTTTTTAACTTTGATGAGTATAAAGTGTCCCTCCTTATCTTTTTTGATCACTTTAGGTTGATTGTTGATTTTATTCACTATTAGAATGGCAACTCAAGCTTGTTTCTTGGGATCATTTGCTTGGAAAATTGTTTTCCAGCCTTTTAATTTGAGATAATGTCTGTCTTTGTCACTGAGGTGGGTTTCCTATATGCAACAAAATGTTAGTTCCTGTTTACATACCCAGTCTGTTAGTCTATGTCTTTTTATTGAGGAATTGAGTCCATTAATACAAACAGATATTAAGAAAAATTAATTGTTGCTTCCTGATATTTTTGTTGTTAGAGTTGGAATTCTGTTCATGTGGTATCTTTTTTAGTTTTGTTGGAAGATTACTTTCTTGCTTTTTTTTTAGGATGTAGTTTCCCTCCTTGTGTTGGAGTTTCCCATTTATTATCCTTTGAAGGGCTGAATTTGTGGTAAGATATTATGTAAATTTGGTTTTGTCATGGAATACCTTGGTTTCTCCATCTAAGGTAATTAAAAGTTTTGCTGGGTATGGAAGACTGGGCTGACATTTGTGTTCTCTTGGTGTCTGTATGACATCATCTCAGGATCTTCTTGCTTTCATAGTCTCTGGTAAGATGTCTGGTGTAATTCTGATAGGCCTGCCTTTATATGTTACTTGACCTTTTTCCCTTACTGCTTTTGGTATTCTTTCTTTGTCTTGTGCATTTGTTGTTTTGACTATTATGTGGCAGGAGGAATTTCTTTTCTGAGGACCCAAAAGTTCTATGTGTGCCTAAATGACCACTTAGCACCAGATCTCCTATTGGTCTTGATAATAAAAAAGAAAATGGTGATGGTGAACTGGCTCATGACCTCTGCCCATTCTGGGAGGGTTCATGGCCTCTGTGGGTGGAGCAGTAGGTGTTCACAAGCTGACATACCCCTAAGCCTTAACATCAGTGCTCTGAGGAAGGCTGGAATTACAGCCAGGAGAAAATTGTTCTGTTCCTGGATGGCCATAGACCTAGCTTCACCAATCGGAGTTTCTCGAGGTCTGTGGAAGAAGCATGTGTCCCAAGCCTACTGTGCTTTCAGATCGTTAAAAGTTCTGCTTTGGATCCATCCATTTCCCTAAGAATTTCATAAATTCATTGTTTTTAATAACTGAGTAGTATACCATAGTGTAAATGTACCACATTTTCTGTATCCATTCCTCTGCTGAGAGATATCTGGGTTGTCTCCAGTTTCTGGCTATTATAAACAAGGCTGCTATGAACATAGAGGAGCATGTGTCCTTATTACATGTTGGAGCATCTTCTGGGTATATGCCCATGAATGGTATAGCTGGGTCCTCTGGTAGTGCTATGTCCAATTTCCTGAGGAATCGACAAACTGATTCCTGAGAGAGGTAACCCAATCACAAAAGAATGCACATGGTATGCACTCACTGTTTTGTTGTTGTTGTTGTTGTTGTTGTTTTTTGGGTTTTTTTTGTTTTTTGTTGTTGTTTGTTTTGTTTTTTGACACTTTCATTCACATTTTATTAGGTTCAAGGACTGGTTGCAATAGGTGGAGGGGGTGTGAAGGTCCTGCCCTGCCCTTACCCTCACTGGTACACAATAAACAAATAAATAGCTGGGAATGGGCAGGTGGAGAGGTGGCACTGCAAACACTGACTGCAGGTGGGGACATGAGGGCCCCTCCAAGCTGAAAAAGCCATTCAACCCTGGAAGGTGCTAAGGTGGGAGTGGGAACCTCTCCATGCCACCCCAGGACCACAGAGGGGCCCCACTGAGCAGTCTGTGGAGGGGTGTGACTTCGAAGTTGACCCTCTGTCTGAGATGAGGTCTGACTCTGCAACCCCGGTCACCAGACTCAACCATCATCTTGCCTCAGCCTCCCAAGTGCTATATGTACAGGCATTCATCACCCTGTGCAGTCAGGACCTGGTCCCATGGCTGATATAGTCATGCCAGGATTGTCAAAAGGCCACAAGTCTCTTGGACTTGTAGATTGTTCTACTTGAGATCTAAGAGGCCAGTAGTTAATCCTTAATTGTTGTCCTGTTGGACACTAAGCCTCTGACTGGTGCTCTGGGGCTCCAGGATATGCAAGGCATTCTTTAAGCTCCTCCTTGCTCCACTCAAGGCCCACTCTGAGACACTAATAGGCCAGCAGTACACAGCAGCTTTCCTTCCATAGAGGCCTGTTCAGGCCAGGAGTGCGCAGGAGTTCCCTAGACCTCTGATTGGCCAACAAGGACCTAGGGACCGAGCACTAGAGGCCCCAGAGAATGGGAGGAGCTTAGGTAATCAAGGTTGGAAAACTCATTTGGCCCAAGGAAGGGAATTAACAAGGTGGGAAATAAGGCCACCCAGTGGGGTCAGGCAAGGGTGAATCTTCAAGATGTGGGGGGATAACTTCTGAAGAGCAGAGTGTCCAGCCATGGCTGGAAGGGGTGTGAGAGTCCACAAACCTTTCTGAGCCTAGAAGCTCGGAATACCCAAAATATAATCCACAAACCACAAGAAACTCAAGAAGAAGGAAGACCAAAGTGTGGATACTTCAATCCTTCTTAGAAGGAGGAACAAAATACCCATGGAAGGAGTTGCAGAGACTAACTATGGAGCAGAGACTGAAGGAAGGACAATACAGAGACTGCTCCACCTGGGAATTCTTCCCATATTCAATCACCGAACCCAGACACTACTGTGGATGCCAGAAAGTGCTGGCTGACAGGAGCCTGATATAGCTGTCTTCTGAGAGGCTCTGACAGTGACCAACTAACACAGAAGTAGAGGCTCACAGCCATCCATTGGACTGAGCACATGGTCCCCAATGAAGGAGCTAGAGAAAGGACCTAGAGCTAGAGCTGAAGCTGAAGGGGTTTACAACCCCTTAGGAGGAAAAACAATATGAACTAACTAGTACACTCAGAGCTCCAAGGGACTAAACCACCAACCAAAGAGTACACATGGTGGGACTCATGGCTCCAGCTGCATATGTAGCAGAAGATGGCCTAGTTGGTCATCAATGGGAGGAGAGGCCCTTGGCCCTGTGAAGGCTCTATGCTCCAATGTAGGGGAATGCCAGGGCCAGGAAGTAGGGAGAGGGTGGGTTGTTGAGCAGGGGCAGGGGGAAAGGAATAGATTTTTTTTCCTGAAGGAGAAACTAGGAAAGGAGATATCATTTGAAATATAAATAAAGGAAATATCTAATAAAAAATAAAGTTCTGCTTTGTTTGCATCAGGAGCTGCAAGAGTGCGAGTGTGATACCATCCCAGGTTATCTCAATCTATTCCTCAGGCAAACTCTTGGCTGGTGATGTCAGCAGGTGCTCCAGGTGGTGAGCTTTGGTGAAACCAAACTCTCCTTGAACTGTTTGCCCTGGGATGCTAGCAGCCTGGTGGTGTTCAACTGTGGAGTAGACCCTGTTGCCTCTGGAATACCAAATATAGTAGCAATTTTATGAGGGGTTTCTTTCCCATCCTATCCCATCTAGCACCCAAATAAACTACACAGACCTATCAGATTTGATTTAAAAGCTGCTGGCAATATGTTGGGCAGCGTCTGAGATATTCTAACTTAACTAGCCTATTAATAATTCGATAAATGTTCAATAAATTGCACAATGGTCAATATAATGTCCATACCTAGACTGCAACCTGGTTTGGGGGTAAAAAAAAACTCAGCATCTGAATACACAGCACACAAGATCAACCCCAATAGACTCCAGACAATATCCTCCATCAGAGGTGCTTGCTCAGCTCTGTTCATTACCAGATTATTAATAGTAAAAAGAAAAAATAATGCAAATACCCTTAAACTAACAAATAGATAATGGCCATGTGGCACATACACTCTGAAATATTATTGAGCTATAAAGAGAACTCACTAGAAAGTTATGTTCTGTCTCATCTTCACTCCCTGGTTCAAATGTAATTACATAAACTTCAGTAACTACAGAAACCAGGAAAGTTAAAAAAAAAAAAAAAAAAAAAAAAAAAAAAAGGATGCTAGAGAGGCCATTGAGATGGGAATAGCAGGATATAAGTGATTTGAAGTGGGAAATAAGAAAAAGCAAAGGACTTTTAGTTAAAAAGGCTGAGGGAGATAAAAAGAGAAATTATGTCTGAAAAGGTCGCAATTTTACTTACCTAAAATTATACATAATACATAATAATATCTTTGCATACATTTACATGTGTTGTTGATCAAATTTTCCCATCAGGGCTGACAGTGCTTTCTCTGAGAGCCATAAAATATGTAACCACAATAACAAAAAAACAACAGAATACATGAGTAACCCAATTTCGAGTTTTTGGTAAAAAAAAAAAAATTGAGTTTTGGTTGAAAAGACTGCAGACAAAAACAAAACAAACCAAACAAAACCAGTATAGGTTCTTGATGTTGTCTTTAATTGCTTCCCAAGAGTGGATGGCCCTGCTGCTGAAAACAGCATTCCCTTTCCTCATGGGATCTTCGGACCTTAGGTGATCTGACATAAAAGCCTCCCTCCTCAGGACAAGATTTCATGGTACCAGGAGCTGCCATCCAAGTTTTCAATGGAGAAAAGAAACCCATAGTTCTATCCAGACGGGAAGTCAGTGGGCTATATGCATCATGATAGAAACACATCAATCCAGAAATTCTTTGTGCTGATTTTATACATCTGAATTGAGAAGGTGGGCTCATTGTATGCTGAAAAATTTGATTAATTACTGCTATAAAGCCTCCTTTAGGCTGGTTTAAATAGCCTAATTATAAGGAGTCTATAATGGAGAGTCTTAGGCTGGAGTCGTCCTGGATGAAGAAGCTATGGTTGATAGTTTCTACATGCATCATTATTCATAGTCACTAGTACTTGGGGCCAAAGTGAGGCATTGCTATGACTCTGAGTCCACTAAAGGTCCAGAGGTGTTTTTGTTACTTCTATTGGTCTGAGATATTGGGGTCTTTGACATGGCTGTGCTCACATCCACAACATATATTTATACTGGACTTCACTCGCTCCTTATACATTCACTCAAGGCTTTAGCTCCCCAAGTTGGTTATTCAGTTCTGAAACCATAAATATATATGTACTATTACATGTGTTGTGCAGGTTTTGCATGTGAGTGTGTGTATTGTGTGTATGTGTAATGATAATTAAAGAAAATGAAAGCATGAATCTCCAAGAGATAAAGGAAGGGATACATAGAAGGAAAAATGGAAGGGGGATAATATAGTCATATTATAATTTAAAAAATAATATTTTAAAAGCATTTGTAGAGAAGTATATTCTCATGAATATACTCAGTCAGGGAGAGACCAGAGACAAAGATCATCCAAGTACAACTTCACTTTATGTTTTTAACTTCAAATTAATAGGCATTAAACTTTCCAAAAATTACTTTTGTAGTCCATAATCATTTAAACAATATTGTCCTTAGAATATGCATCATGCCAGCATTTTGCTTTAGCATATTTATTATTATTATAGGCTATAAACTTCCACATACATCTTCTTAACATGGCAATCACCACTACAGAAGGCCTCTGCATATCTTATTAATATTGCAATAACCATTAAAGTGGTGCAACATATATCTGAGTAATATGGCAATAACCGTTAGCTTCTCTTAATGCTAATAAAATATATAAACATGCCAGGATAATATATATGGCTAAGTTCATGTGCATTCATTGGTTGAGGACTTTAGCACTGTAACGGAAGAGATAAGCTGCAGAGAAAACTGCTATGACCATTGCAATCTAACAGGATTGACCTTAATTCCTGGCACTTCAGTTTTCTAATTGGAAACCCCAGTTAGTTGTTTTTCTTGTTGAATTTAGCTTTCACATCTTTGCAAGTGCTGATAGCAGTGCCAATCCACACAATGTGTTCGGGTGGTTAAGACGAGTGACTTATTGGAGGTTCTCAGCGCATTCCTAACCTGCTCCGGGGCTCAAATAAAGCAAGATTCCACCTCACTTCTCTTGCTATCCCAAAACATGAAGAGAGGGTTAAAAATGTATGTCCAATGCCTTCTCCTGCGTATGGGCTGAAGGGTAAGTTCTGCAGTCTGAGTAATGAAAAATATTAAAATGAGAACTGGAAAAATTAATTATTTATGCCCAATATATTCCTATAATTGAAAGAGCATCAATGATTGAATAAAGGTTTTATCAGTTATTATAAATCATTAGTAATAACATATGAACTCCCTAAATATGAACTTCCTAAAAATAAAAAATGAGAAATGGTATATTGAGAAATTATAATACTGTATGTAAATATTATTTAATAATATGTAAGTGTTAATGTATAAGTCCACCTTTACATAATATTTTTATGGCAAATGTTAGTAGTTGAGATTGTGATTATTTACATCTCAGAGAAATTTTACTGGTATATGAGTCTGTGACTTTTGGGAGGAAATCTAGAAGAGGGTTCTAATCATATAGAATCTTTATAATCTTCCTGCATTTGGTCTTAACTAAAACCATCCCTATAATCTTCTTCTCTTTCCACTATTCACTTAAGTTCTCCCAACCTGCTACTATTGTTCCCTAGTCTTGGTAATATACCTTAAGTTGTTACTACTGAATGACATGATCCTAAGCTATCCCATAGCCCTGATACCAGGATAGATGAACATATCTGTTGACCATCGCAGTGAAATGTACAAGTTCTTATTATGGGGGCAAGAAACACAATATTTGCTCCTGATACTTATCATAATTTGTTTCTCGTTATCCTCTAATGTCCCTTCTCTCACTTCTCACTGGTAGATTCTTCTTCACAAAGAGCCCTTATTGCTCTCATAAAGAATCAGGATTCAAGCCGGGCGGTGGTGGCACACGCCTTTAATCCCAGCACTTGGGAGGCAGAGGCAGGCAGATTTGTGAGTTCGAGGCCAGCCTGGTCTACAAAGCCAGCCCAGGACAGCCAGGGCTACACAGAGAAACCCTGTCTTGAAAAACCAAAAAAAAAAAAAAAAAA
>JADRCD010179162.1:0-12291 GCA_019843815.1 Montemys delectorum
AAAAAAAAATCACCTGGCAGCACAGCCTCAGCAGTAACACTGGATCCTTATAATAAATGGGTTTTAAATGCTTCTTATCACAGCATTGGGTCAAAATGTGTCTCAGGAAATCAATTCTGCAAGCACTCATACCAGAAACTCATCGAGAAACGAGGAGGAGTAACTGGAGGCCTGGCCCAGCCCGGAACAACTGGGTCAAGGCAGAGCCTGCTGAGACTGGCTAGCAAGGTTGAAGACCCAGGCTTTGTGGACATTGCCCTCCGACTGAAGCTCCCAGAGCGCAGAGCAGATAGAGTGAGACCCTGAGAGCTTTGGGAGAGATGGGGAGGCAACCGCACTTGGGAAACCCAGACTAGTCCTGGCCAGTCAGTCCACAGCAGGAAGCATCTCTCCTATTTAAATGACCAAATGGAACAGTCTGCAAACTCAGAAGAGACAGCATGAAGGCCAGGCTCAAAAATAAATGAAGATTGCTGACACCAAAGGAAGTGGTGGGAAGATTTCAGGGCTCAAGTGTTTCTGCCGCGCACCAGCCGAGAGCCCAGAGAACCCAAGAGGGCTTTGTGGGATGGACGTTGTCTGTCATGCAGGGCCTGGTGAGATCCTGAGAGTGCACAGTTTAACATTTAAGCCTCATTTCCATTTATCAGTATTCAGGAAACGGGGCTTTTGTCCCTCCTTTCCCCACACGGCTTCAGAGTTGTTCCAAGAGGGGCCACTAGGGGGCGCCAAAAGCCTTCCCTGTATTTGCTATACAGCCGCTGCAGTCTAAAGCCAGGTCGTCTCACTTTTTGCTACATTTGAGTTGCCCTGTGACACTTCTCTGGTCTTTGTCACCCCTCACATCGACCCCCCAGCTAAAGCTGCTCATCTCCGCTCACACGTGGCCTGTGTGGAAATCCCCTCAGCACAGCCTGGACTTTTCCCAGTCCTCAGCCCTTTGTCCTCCGTAAACTCAGGGCACCCAACCCTCTGTCACAGGACCCTCAAAATGAAAACAGCCAGACATGTACCTGAAGGATAAGGGGACTCTGGGGAGAGCAGTGCATGGTCTAGAAATTCCAACCAGAAGAGGCCACATGTGCACCCAGAGAGAGAAGAGAACACATGAGCAGGACCCTCATCACCGGCTGGGAGGAGAACAGAGCCTGGCAGAAGGAAGAGGTTTCTGATAAGGGGGTCGGAGGGGGCAGCAAATGCTGGGAAGCCAAGATATAGTGGAAAGCACCCACAGTGGATGCCCCTGGTGAAGCATTCAGCAAGTGCTGGCTGGGCCACCCGAATTATGAGGCATTAGGCATCCAGGCACCTAATAAAATCCCTTCAGCTTTCTTATCTCTGTCTACAGACCTTTTCCCTAGTTCCCAACTGTTCCCTCTTCTACAGATTCCAGTGTATGCATGCACACTCGTGCCCGCATGTGCACGCACACACACACACACACACACACACACACACGCACGCACACGTTTCCTTTTCAGCACCAATTCAAAATAGCAAATACAAGTGTACTGGGTTGACGGGTTGGCGTGTGAGTATTTAATTACCACCCATCTCTCCATAATCCTCCTATGGCAGACATCACTCTTGCTCCCAGAGGATCCTGGGGTTAGTGCACTGCAAAGGCTCTGTAACCATAACTGAACTGAACCCATGAGAATACTTATTGACCCTCCCACGTCCTGGCCAGAGCCAGGGATCAGGTGCAGGATGCAGCTCCAGGGACAGTAGACATGCGGCAGGTAGGAGTCTCTGCATTCCTGGAGCCTGCTCTGTCATGCAGATGCCTCCTAAAAGGCAAAGCAGCCCAGAAGGAGAAGCTGGTCTTGTGGATGATGTCATCTTGACTCTGTGCTTCCCTTCCCATCTCCAGATGGAACTCTGTGCATCTGGATCAGGGTAGCCACTGAGGAAGGTAAAAGTCTATCCTGGGAACCTCCAGGGAAGGAAACCTGTTCTAAGAAGTATAGTATGGGTTCTATAGGCAGAGATTCCCCCAGGTTATCCTGTATCCCACCCCCCAAGGACAGAGGACTCTGAGGAGGCAGCTTCGCACCCCCAGTCACCCCCACTGGGTATGAGCATCCTTCTGCCTGTTCCTGACTTAGGCACTGTCCCCAAGGGCCTATTATAGCCCCAGTTCACACTCTGACAAGCAGGGGAGCCAAGGTCGGGACCCCATGTTCTTACTGCTAATCCCCATTAGTTCTAACCTCTAACTGGTCTCAGCGGGTGCACTGCCTCTGAGGGGATTAGCGGGGCCCAGTTGGGGCAAGGCGTTGGGCACCAGCCAAAGCCACACTGGGCTCTGGGCTCTGACATGCATCTGCTGCCCCACTGCAAAGCTCTTCAGTTTGTGGCTCTTCAAGCCGCATGGGAGGGGTGGGGGGGTTCAGCACAGCACAGTGTTCCAGGGCATCTTATCCGTGGCTTTCTGGTCATCAGACTGTAGACCTGGGCCTCGAGGACAGCCAGCCAGCCATGCATGCACTTGGCTCCTTGTGCATGTATTTGATCCCAGGAGTGTGTAGGGGCTTGATTGGCCTCTTCTTCGGAAAGCACAAGTGGCCGTTATGGGTCAGAGCAGAGGCATGGGAGCATTCGGACAACGCTGCTACTGGTCTTTGGGGCTCTGTGAGAAGAAAATGGAGCCTGGGATTTGGGAATCACCAGGGGCTCCAAGTGGCTTCCTACTACTTTGGGCTGGACTCCAGTCAAGACCCACAGGAAGTTCCCAGTGTCTATGGGTGTGGCAGTGTCTCAATCTGCCACAGGTGGCTACTATCCTGCATACAACACCATCTCACACTGTTACATGGAGGGGATCAACCACCAGGAACCCAGAGCAGTGGCTACACAGGCCACCCCTGGTACCTGCATCAGGACCTTTATATTACTGGACAGGTAGGTTTTTGCCTTTAGCAAGGTCTATGGCAAGCTAGAGCATATTAAAGTTGGAGGGCTATATCTGGCAGAGAAGTAGAAATGCTTTGATATCTCTACCTAGTGCTGAAGCAAACTGCAGCTCCTGTGCCCAGACATCACTTCAAAGCAGCAGGGTTCCAACACCTCTGCTTTAGTGGCGGAGAAAAGAAAAACAGCTCCTGACTTCTCTCACGAGGCACAGGCTGCATGCAGGAATAGGAGGGATTCACAGAGGTGGGGGTAACTAGCTACTTCACTTACTCTGCAGGCCTTTTCGGCAATGCAGCTGGGGTTGGGGGCAGAGGAGACATAGCCCAGCTCTGTTTAGCACAAGCCCATCTTTGGGTGTCTGAAAGTGCAGGTTACACACTCACTACTCACCAAGGAACTTGTTCTTACAGTGGGAGGGAGCCCCAGCCTATAGAACTGTGTATGTAGTCATGGAGATTCTAAATGCCAAGCTCCTGGACATCACCACCATAGAGTGGCTGGTTTGAGTCTTTCTTCTTGTCCCCTCCTGTTTTCTGAGGGCCCAATGGGCACAGACAATGGCATCAGCAGAAACCTCCCTCCCTGCCCACCTGGGGCCACCAGCTCTCCTGTGCAGCTTTCAAGCACACGTGCTCACCCCACCCAACCATTAATTTTGCAAAAACCTCACCAAACAAAGGACTCAGTGGCCTGGCTAGTTATATCATAAACCATTCTGTGATTGTGACTTGACACTGGCTTGTTTGCTGGGCAGCTGTGAACATTGACTTCCACAAAAGAAACGCCCCAAAAGTGATTCCCCCCACCCCGACAAAGCAGCCTTCTCTCCTAAGCTAACTGGTGGCTGAGGTTGGAGTCCCACTCAACTGAAATACACTCAGGACACAGAACCATTCCATCCTATAACTCTGTTGACAGAAAGTGGCAAGCTTGGGAACCAACCATAAGGTGAGAACACAGTTCCAGGTGTTGAGGGTGGTTGATGAGGTGGTGAGGAGAGATAAGACATCTCCGTCGGGATTGGGTCACGGCTACCCTTCACCAGGATAGGGAAAGGCTGGACTGGGAAGTATGTGCCATGGTCAGTGGCGTGGGACTCTGGGGTGCACTTTTCAGGGTCTCTGCTATCAAACTCCATAGTTAAGTTCCTCAGTATCCTGAGAACGGGCATCATCAGGGATGACCTCCCAGTCACATGGGAGGATGAGAACGTGGCACTGGAGCACACAGACGTCAGAAAACCAAGGCCAAGGGAAGGGAAAGTAGGAGTGAGGGCAGGACTCTCTGCAGAAGTCTGAATTGCCTTTCTCACCGTGTTTCAGAAGGGAATGAAGATGGCCCTGGGTTGTATTGTAAAGCAAGAGGAAATCAGAGGAGAGGCTTTAAAAAAACTGAAGACAGGGTAAACTATCAAATAAGGGAACACAGGCCAGGCATGGTGGCACAAACCTTTGACCCCAGCACTTGGGAAGCAGAGGCAGGTACAGCTCTGTAAGTTTGAGGCTAGCCTGGTCTATACAGCCAGACCCAAGACAAGGCTACATAGTAAGACCCCGTCTCCAAAGGGGGTGGGAGGCACCTGCTCTGCATGGGCCCTGGCTTGTTATAGTGGGTCCCCTGAGTGAGGCCAACCATTGGCTGATTATGAGGCTAAACTAGGAGTCTGTCAATCCATTCATCAGTCTGTCACCCCACCCCTCACCCCACAGTCCACAAAGAGAAGGCTGTAATAAGGAGAGCAAGACTCTCACCTGTATCCTCAGAGGAGGCTGGAGGATACAGGTTACAAGTCACAGATCAGCCAGTCAAGGGACCAACACCTTTCTTTGTTGTCTTTAACACTGATTTGTTGTTGTTGTTGTTGTTGTTGTTTGGGTTTGGTGTTTTGTTTCATTTTATTTTAACATTGTTAAGCAACAAGAGCTGTTCCCCTTGTCATGTGGTCTAGGGACTCCTGGTTGCTTGCCCTGGCTCCCTACAGCTACAGTGGTAAGCCGGAGGCAGGCTCACCTCAGTCCAAATACCAAGAGCTGGGGCAGGGAGCAACAAAGCCGGTCTTCAATACTGTGAGAGACACAAGCCAGGAGACTCCCAGAGAGCTAAAGAAATCAGTCAGTTAGACGAACCGATCTTTGGACAAATCGGCCAATCCATGAATTGCCTTCGGCAAATTGGCTTTTAGCAAAATGACATTTGGTAGATTGTTCTGTTTCTGACACAGCGATGCTTTTACAGGGCAATTATGCGCACACTCCCAGCCTGGCACCAGGGCACAGAAACCGTTCTGCAGATGGTCGACCCACCCACCTCACACACTGCTCAGTGCTTAGATGAGCTGAGCCAATGTGGGGGTTAGAGCATTGAGGCAGACACACACTGCCCAGCCTGCAGACCCTTCCTGTTGCCTCTTCCTTCACTCAGCCCATTTTGACAGAAAGAACAGATACTTCGGATGACACCAGAGCCGGGAAGAAGGGGTTAATGCAGTTTTTGAAGAAAGAAAGCCAAGGGAAGGAGCAACAGGGCTCAGTAAGGAGAACCTGCGCTAAGGGAGGAGGCTCTGCACCAGGCAGGTGGCCAAGCTGCAGCAGCTGACAGTCTGCGCTTCTTCAGCAAGAAGTTGGGATTCTGGCCAGTGTGGTGGGGCAGCCAATGCCAGGACAGATGTCGTGGAAGGAACAGCCTACCAGGGAGGCCAGTGAGCATCATATTTCTCTCATCCTGCTTACCCTCAGTGCTATTACTAAAAGCCATGTCCCGATGTTCCCTGCTCCTGTACAAGAGCAGAGTCCCTAACAGAACCCTGACTTGAGGAGCATCTCAGGCAGAAAGTGGGATCTGCAATTGTAACCCTAGTCCCCTCAACATGACACAGAAGGGAACCCTTGGAGAAGGAAACCACACAGCCATCCGGCTACAGGCACAAAAATCTGCGCTCTCAAGTCCAGAGAGCTCCAACGGCTAGGCTGGGAGCTGTCCCTGGTCCTGAAACTCCGAGCGTCCTCTGCTCACACACCTTGGATCTCAGCCACTCTCAACCTTCCTTATCTAGTCCAGATCAGCACCTTTTCTGTTTCCCAAACTCACAGAGATTCCAGCTTGTAATATGCACTAGGGGTCCGAGAAGGACACAGTGACCCTGAATCTCAAGATAAACATGTGCGGATCACAATCCACATCACTTCCTTTCAGGTGGAGTGCAAACTCTGACCTGAGCCTCTTCCGCTGAGGCTAGATCATCCTGCTTGTCTGTCCAGATGTGGCCAGTGTAAGCAGGTGGTGGTATCTGGCATGCTCCAGACACAGAGGACCTTGCTCACGGTCATGGCTGTCCCCCTGTTGTCCGTGCCACTGATGATTACTGTACTACCTGTGGCATCTATTGTGTGTCTGGAACTGTGTCGCATGGTTCGTATGTTTTATAGACACACCCTCTTTAGTTCTTGGAACTTCTTACAAAAGCATCTCCCGCACGTCTCTGCAGGATTTGAGAGTGAGTAAGAGTGTGTGGGGAGACGGGCCATGGGAAACCGCTTATTCCCTCCCACTGGGGTTGTTCCTAGGGTCTCGTGCAGGCTGTGTTTTACTTTGCTTTTTCGGTTTGGGGGGTCCAATCCATAAGCACACAAAGCAAGAATTTTGATACTGAGATAAGCCCTAACAGTGATGTTTTAAATTCTTCCTTTATTTTTGTCTTCTGTTTGGTTCAATTTTGTCCAGAGGCAGGGTTGCTCTCTGTCCTAAGCTGGCCCCAAACCCATGATCCTCAGGATTGATTTTCTGGCTGCTAGAAATACAGACATGTTTTATGATGATGGCTTAAAATATTTTTAAGGAATAGGACATGTAGTTCAGGTTGGTCTTGAACTTCTGACCCTCCTGATTGCTAAGATCACAGGTTTGTACCGCCAGCCTAGTTGATGCAGTGCTGTGGATCAACCCAGGGCATTGTGAATGCTAAGTGAGCACTCTACCAACTGAGCTATGCCCCTAGCACCTTACAGTTTATTTACTTTATTTTTAGGTTTTTGAGACAGGTCTCTCTCTCTCTGTAGTCCTGATGCTCACTATGTAAATCAGGATGGCCTCAGAATCACAGAGATCCTCCTGCTCTGCCCCCTGAGTGCTGGGATGAGAGACATGCACCACCACTCCAGGCTTTAAAGTTTATATTTATTTATTTATTTATTTATTTATTTTTGGTTTTTGAGACAGGGTTTCTCTGTATAGTCCTAGCTGTCCTGGAACTCACTCTATAGACCAGGCTGGCCTCGAACTCAGAAATCTGTCTGCCTCTGCCTCCCAAGTGCTGGGATTAAAGGCATGCGCCACCACTGCCCGGCCTAAAGTTTATTTTTTAAAAGGGTATTGGCACCATATCTATTTTCCAGATACTGTAATAGATGCATGGTAACCTTTCCAGACTGTCTGACTACAGAGTCTACAAGCTAACCCACTCTACTACACTGGCTCAGCACACTGGAATCATCAAAGTGATGGACAGGAGGGTGGGGAAGCTTCCAGAAACACACTCACACACACACACCAGTGGTGACAGATGAACTTGGAGGTGGGAGGTGAAACCCAAGGTCGTCATAACGTTGACACTAAGCCATCAGCACAAGGTCACATTCTACTCAAGACCCTCTGTTTCATAACCCGGGTAATTATATAATACATCTGAGACATATTCTCATCAAAATTGGCATGAGAATCACTGAGCAGCTGTGTCATCCCAGAACAGAGTGTTAGTCACTATCTAGAATGAGCATCGTCTAGGGAGTTCTTGCCGCCCCGGATCTGTCACTCCTTTTAAACCCCTGTGGGTTTTAAAGACTAAAAGGTAAGCTGTGGTAAAGGTTCCTGGGGTAAAGGGCTTCAGCTGACAGCCTGTGCTTTCATACATAACCACACTTAAGCTTGTGCTATGCAGATTCTGAGCATCAACACGTTGTGATAGGGAAGTGTCCAGGATGATCCACCGCTGTCAGTCACTACTTTCTCAGAGCCTCTGGCATCGTACCTCACCTCAAGACCACTACTTCAGAGGCCCTGGCAGAATAAATGACACCAAAGCTCCTGAGTCCAGTCCTCATTAGTTCAACAAATGATGGTTTTATCTGGGAAAGCTTGACAGAGTAAACCTCTAACCTTCTAGGGATGGTTCATTTTGATTGACAACTCAATTAGATTAAGAAGCAGACAGGGCCAGGTATAATATTTTCCCTTATCCTCATGCTGAACCATGGGAGTAGCCAAGAGGTCAAAATAAAGTTTAGCACAAGACCAGTAAGTGAACCCCAAACTGAACCTAGAGTCCCCAGGCCAGAATCCCCCAGTTATCAGATGGAACAGCAGGAAGTGATGGCTGCTTCCATCCATGCATGGCAAGTACAGATGCTGCCCTGTGTGAGAAGCCAAAGAAACAGAAAGCGGCAGAGGGAGATAGGGACAGAGCCGAGGGGGAATGTTACAGTTTGGATCTGAATACTCCCTAGGGCTGTGTAAAAGGCTTTGACGCTAGCTGACATGCCACTGAGAGAAGCAGAGTCTCTGACGGGTGGGTGGACGGTGTCCTTGAAAGACACACTGGGACTCTGACTCTCTCTCTCATTGTTTCCTGGCCTCCACAAGACAAGCAGATCTGCTCCACCATGCCACCCCTGCCACAGGCACAGAGCCATGGGGTGGGTCACGTGATCATCAGCTGAAACCAAGAACCCAAACAAATGCTTTTTAATTTCTTAAGCTATTTTGTCACGGTGATGGAAAATTGGACGGAAAAGAGTGAAGAAGGGAAGCTGGGAGAGAGAGAAGCTAGATGGGAGATGTCTGAGAGAGCCCCTGAGAGCCCCCTCCAACCCCACCCCTGGAGCTGGAGATGAGGAGCCACAGATGTGCAAATGAAAACCACAGCATGTGGCTGCTAAGCCCTGGGCTTACAGGCTCACTTTGGGGTGGGAGGGCTGCATCCCAGACTCTTCTGGGCCTGCTGGGCTGAAGGGGATAATTTGCCCATGGCCAGAGGTGTCAGGCTCTGGGGATGAGTGTGAAGCCTGTGGCTGATTTGCCTCTTGCTTGATGAATCCCAAGTAGAGGTGGGAATGAGAATTGGCCTTGAGCTCCTCTCAGAATCAATTCTCCACCAGGGAAGAATCATCTTGTCTTCACTCACTGGGAAGGGACACCTCTAGAATGAAGAGTGGTGGCTTGGGGGGGCTGTGGGCAGTGAGGGGGATGGAGGCCAGTGGGGACAGTCCATTTTCATGGCTCTGGGAAGCTCTAGGGATAAAGCTCTCTCCTTATCCTGCATACCACAAACCCAACAAGTTTATGTAAGAGCCAGGTCTCAGGCTGAATCCTGGCTCTGCTCCTTGCCAGCTAAGTGGCTCTGTACCTCCCCGTTCTTTTAAAATGGGAATAACAAGTAATCAGGGACCATTAAGCGTGTGTGTGTGTGTGTGTGTGTGTGTGTGTGTGTGTGTGTGTGTAGGCATGCTCTCACAGCCTGCAAGCTCACCAGTGCTGTCCTTGCTGTTGCTGAGCTAGTCCAAATGTTCAGCATGGCCAGGCCAGGGAAGGCAGTAACCCAGGTAAAGTTATCAAGATGTCAGAAAAGGAAGCAGAGCAAGGTACTGTCCCAGAGAGAGACAGGGAAGGACAAGCTACTGTCACCAGAGCGATTTGGGAGATCTGTGTGAGGAGGAAGGAGCCTCACACAGAGACCCAGGAGAGAAAACAGATGTTGGGGAGTTCAGAAAGCAGAAAATGGGACTGAGTAGAGGAAGAGCTTCCTGGAGCCTGGTGCAGGGGCTAAGCCTCAGAACTCAGAGTTTGCATGAGGGGAGATGGTGTGTCTATCCTCCGTGAGGCAGGAACGGTCTAACTCAGAACTGGCTACTGACAGGTAGCTACCCTGTGTCATGGTCAATCACACCCTCTTAACCAGGAAGTGTGTGTTTGCAGTAGGGAAACTGAGGCACAGAGCTGTTGCAGGGTGGCTGATTGCAGGGGCAGCTAGGCCAGCAGCTCTCCTGGAGTCTAACAGGTGTGCTCAGCAGGTGAGCTCATTCTTCCTCCCCCCCCCCGCCCCACCCCGATCTTTCAACAGAGGCTGAATGGCAAACTCAGCCCATCTAGCTGGTGTTGGATGAAGTCAGTCCTCAAGCACATTCCCTGTCCACCTGAGCACCCCTGGCATTTGACTGTGACTGCAGAACTGCTCTGTTCCAGGACCAACCCCAGTGACAGGCTTCTCAGATGAATACTCCCTGAGAGAGGACAGGATCCCGTCAGGTCCAGAGAATCACTGAGGACAGCAACTTAATAACCTTTAAGGTCACTCCCATATATCCCGAGGACACCCGCCTGTTCCCCCAAAGGTGGCTGTGGCTCGATGTAGCTATTATTTCCCCATTACACAGACACATCCCTTGCAGAAAGATGAACGACGGGTTCAGAACACTGATTTATTCTTTCCTACTTCTTGTAACCTTGAAATTCCCGCAGCAATCAGCCCGTGGGGCCTGTTCAGACAGGCCCTGTGAGTCCTTCCTGCTACCTCCTCCTCTGGACAGACGAAGCCAGAAACCTTCACGGGTCCTCTTTCTGTCCTGCTAACGGTGCCGGAGTTCCTTATGTTATACAGGGTGTTATACAGAGCTGAATGAATGAGGGCATTGTCGGATGGGAAACCGCTTCCTCCGTGAGTTTTTCTCTGCACGTGAGCCAGCTTCACGCTCACCTAACACTGTTTCTGGGCTCTTGCCTGTTCCCAGCTGAGAGCTCTCAGCTTCTCCGTTCTGCGTGAGCGCCACTCCTCTCCTCTGGCTCCCCCAGAATGAGTTGAGCCAGTCTTCGGTGTGTAATCGTTTCTATTTGTTTTCTACGGTGTCTTCCCCTCCATTTACAGAAGGGAGGATGCAGGACAGAAAGAGCCAAAGTACAGCACCGACTGCATCCAGGCAGTCTTAGCTCCAGCCCAAGGCCCAGGTCCACAGCCTAACACTCCTGTATTCTCCAGGGTGAAAGAGTCTTCGGACCATGTCAGCACACCACCACACATCATAGGAGAGCGGGTCTATAAATGGAGGGTGGTGGAAAATCTCACTCATGCCTGTTTGACTACACGGCCACTCACTGCAAGAGGGAGGACCACAAGCCTGCCCTGAAAGGAGTTAGTTGGAAGTAGTTGCTTTGATTTCTTACACTTACTTCAGATCTGTGTGTCACCCTGGCCACCCAGAAGGAACAAGAAAGCCCAACTATGGGATAGAGGCAGCTGAGATGCAGGGATTTCCTCCTGCTGTTGAACATTAGCATCTCTGCTTGGGTCACTCCTCCTGACAATGCCAAACAGCTCTCAAAGACCCAAGGCCTGGGGACTGAGATTTGTACAGCCCTAAAGGCGTGTGCATGCTCTGCCTATATGCATGGCTCCTCTGACTCTCTGGGGTTCCGAAAAGCAAATGTTCCCGGCTTTGAGCTCTCCTCTCTACGGGTCCTATAAGAGAAATGTCCTACCTGGAAGAACACGCCTTCCTCACCAAGCCTTTCCACAGAGGAGCAGCACACAGTGCTCAGGCAGAAGGACCGACTTCCAGAGTTATGCAGCTCATAAGTCTGCCTCTGAGGCACAACCCCAGTCAAATGCCTGAAAGGCTCACAACCCAGAGTGTGTGTGACTGGCTTGGGCCACAGACTGCCTACCACTCTTGCCGTAGATGGTCACTCTCAGAGCAGTGCATTAGGAGAACCAAGGAGGGCCTGGTAGAGAGCAGATGCTCGGCAAAGATTTGTTGACCTAATTAGAATTATCTCGGAGGACACCAATCACTGGCTGATGATCCCTGTAAAAACCATGTCAGCAAGACCCCTCCAAACTTTACAACAGCCACTAAACATGCCTTTGCTGTTTGCCAGGCTCGGAGCTGAGTGCTCTCCACACCTCCACAGCCAAACCACTGCTGGCTCCATCTCACAAATGCAATGAGCAAGGCTGAGAGGTCTAGTGGCTGGCTGCTGCCACGAAGCAGGAGAGTCCAGTTTACCCTATGAACCTGGTCTGTGCTATTCCTGTCTTCCACCAGCATATGAGATCCTCCTGGGATTTCTGGGGGAGGTGGAAGCGAGGGTAACCAGAATGAAAAGAAGAACCGAGCCGGGCGGTGGTGGCGCACGCCTTTAATCCCAGCCCTTGGGAGGCAGAGGCAGGCGGATTTCTGAGTTCGAGGCCAGCCTGGTCTACAGAGTGAGTTCCAGGACAGCCAGGGCTACACAGAGAAACCCTGTCTCGAAAAACCAAAAAAAAAGAAGAAGGAGGAGGAGGAGGAGGAGGAGGAGGAGGAGGAGGAAGAGAAGAAGAAGAAGAAGAAG